>JAAGAY010146892.1:37008-47946 GCA_011801015.1 Ardeotis arabs | reverse complement strand
CCAGAACTGGACACAGTACTCCAGGTGGGGTCTCACCAGGGCAGAGTAGAGGGGGAGAATCACCTCCCTCGACCTGCTGGCCACACTCCTCTTGATGCAGCCCAGGATGCGGATGGCCTTCTGGGCTGCAAGAGCACACTGCTGGCTCATGCTGAGCTTCTCATCCACCATCACTCCCAAGTCCTTCTCCTCAGGGCTGCTCTCGATCCATTCTCTGCCCAGCCTGTATTTGAGCCTGGGATTGCCACGACAATTTAATTCAGCTCTTCACAGAAATTTCACACTCCTATTGACTTTTGTTTAAAAAAATATAAATAATTTGCTCTCTGACTGTATATTCTAATATCTGTTCTATTTTATATACAAATGCAAAATAAGAAAGGAGAGCTCTGAATGTTAAGCTTGCTTTCATGGATTGAAGGATGGTCCTAATCCCCAAAGACTCATTCTGTAATATTTCAGTTTGCTCACAGTAAATATTTAATGTGACCTTCAATATGTCACTGACTAAGATATCACATTATGCATCTTCCCCATTTTTAACAGTCTAAACTAAAGAGTCAGTTTAACGAATAATTTTCATATTAAAAAAATACCTAACACAGCCCAAATTATTCATTTTCTAGCGTAAGTCCTCACAGGTAGTGGTTGGTGCTTTTAGAGCTTTGTAAAAATAAACTTCTTTTGCAATATAAATTTGATAAAATAAAAATCATTGCTTCCTTGTGTCAGCAAAGGGAGTTGTAAAATTGACATTGCGTAAACTGCTTTCTTTCTACTTAATACAACATGCTATGTGTAGAGCGGTGGGAAGAGACAGAGGTCCTTTGTGCGTAGGAGCTGTGCAAAGAGACTGTGCGCACTTCTGTCACCTTCAACAGATACAGGGAAAGACGGTGCAGTAAACTTGATGGTCTATTTTTACTACTGATTAAATGATTTTTTCAAATAATTTAATAACCACTGCCAAAAGCAGAACCTTCATACTTGTTCCACTGGTATACAAGGACATTTAAATACGATCCTGAGCCTTAGCGTGCCAGATATTCTTTTTTTCCCCCTTCATCAATGTTGATCAGCAGGGCCTATTAGAAATATCTCAATGTATGCATAGGAAGGAAGATTTCCTGAGCTTTACTCAAGGGAAATGCATAAAGATTTCTCAAAGCTTCACAGTACGTTTCTTAGTGGCAAATACCTACATTAACGAGCTACTAGCTTGGATGCCCCATTGCTGCTTGATATGTTTGTGCTTGCCTAGTGCCAAGTGATACCTAGGAAATTATTAAGATCAAGTTATGAAGTTTCTCTCTTCCCATCCATGACAACTCGTGATAATGCTGATAACCTTCTGCTGTCAGAACTTGTACTACAGCACTGGGGAAATACGTGTTCATCCTCACAGATGCTTGGGGTGGGGTGGTAATTACTTCATTCGGATTAGGTCTCCCACTCTCTTAACTGTATTAGCAGCAAGACAAGACTGCCAATACACCGTCTTATTTTATAGCCTCTGTTTTTCTCCTCCACTTTCCTTGCTCAATAGACATGAAAGCTTTTATTAAGTTCCAATGCTTCTTTTTCACATTCAGTAATCTTTTTTAACATTTACAAGCAGAAATATGGGGAGATGGAAGTGCAAGAGGAAGTTTTACAAACTTCTGCAGAAGTTTAAAAAAAAGAAGTATTTTATTTTAAATTAAAAACTATTCAAACAAAAACACAGCAGCTGACAAATGCATATTGCTTAAACAGTACAATAGTCTATTTAAAATTAATCAGATTTCATTTAAAAAAATAAAATAAAATCTAGATGACTGAATTGAGTGTTAACAGCACCCTGCAGAGTCAAAATCTTAATCTGGGAAAAGAGAAGTTCCCGTAGACAAGACAGAGAACTCAATCAACAACTGAGATGCCTCTTGTACATAAGGAAAGGACAAACAACAACAGCAAAAACATTTGGAAAGTATCTAACAAGAAGAGTGCACTGGCAGCGAGTTACTTTCTCATCAGAGGAAAGTAGGAGAAAATAGGCAACAAGGACTGTAGGTGAGTAAAAGAAGAATAGCCCTCAGATAACAGCTAAAAATTTGAGGAGAAGCAGATTAAAAAAAAAAAAAAAACCCTAAGTGCCATTCTGGCAGAAAACACTTCTATATTAAAGCATAAGGATAACACCAGCAGTAAAAATATTCCATAGAAGAAAAGGTATACCAGTGTTCTTATCTCATGGGATACGCAGTCAGTAAGATAATGTGATAAACTATATTTAAAACATCTAGAATAAAGGTTTCACTAGGTCAATATTTCATTGGCATTTCAATTAAATAATTGGTCTAAATTCTAAACTGGGAAGTGAAATGATGATCTTATTTAAACAGAATAACCGAGGTCATCAAATGACTTTTAATTAAATTGTTAATTGATTTTTCTTTAATTCTTTAGGATGATTGATGGCCCCACACTTAGTTGCTGAGATTGTTAATTACCATCATGAGTCAATTCCACGCACTGCACTTTCGTATGGCTGCTCTAGTTATCTCCCCATTAAAAAAAAAGAAAAACTTTCATAGTTTTGTGACACCATTTGGCATTACTCATGCATGGTTCTTGATGCAGCTCACTTTTAAAAAACTGGTAGGGTAGATCAACCATTTCCATTGGATGTAGTTTAAAAAAATTAATCTGTTAGTGAATTAGTAGACAAATCACATTTTCCAGCAAATCTTGCTCCAATCAGCTTAATAATCTTTCTTATGATTGTCAGAAAGAATGTTCATTTCATTTTTTGAAAATTATGCAGGACAAGCCAACTTAAACTTCCTTTAACAGTTGGTGTAGAGATGGCAATTTTTTTGGCATGTTCTCTAGCTTCATTTACAGAGTTCTGTAATCTCCTGACAACAGACCTTCTGTGATTACGCACTGAATAAAGACCTGGAGAAATGACAGGCTGGTTTCACACCTAACTGCTGCTATCTGTCCTTAGTTTGTTGACAGCATAATTCCTATTACCACCAGCACTGCAAAGGCAGTGTAACTGTTTCACCTTCTGTGAACGTGAGCTCTGGATGTAAACTTTTTACATTGGGTTGAGAAAAGCAATTATTGCAGCCCCTAACACTTAAAAAGAATAAAAAAATAATTAAAAAATAATCTCTTTTTACCAGCAGTAGTCATTCGGTTATTTCTAAAGTAAATAAAAAAACCCAAACAAACAAATTACTAGTTCAAGGTTTACTGAAGCAGCCATCTCAGCAAATTTCACCATCTCATCACCATCAGGGATGGCAGAGCACCACAATTTTGAACTATATTAATAGAAAATTTGCAAAGCGTTTATGGAGAGCAGCACACCTAGACTACCACCTTACTAGTAATATGTTTTACCAGTGTATACTCAAGAGCTTAATAAAAATTACAAGATCCCTTTTATTATTTCACTTGTAATTAATATTCCAGGAATAAATCTTTGCCCCTCACCATCATGCAGGAAATACTATGTTGTCTGAAGAAATGTGTCTGCTAAGCCACAAATGAAAAAAAAAAAAAAAGAGTAATGAATTTAGATCTGAAAAAAATACAGTGGGGACACAGTTAAATAATAAAAAGAAAACAAACAAGAAAACCACAGATAATTGCATAGGAAGCTTATTTTCTACAGAGTTCATTTTTACCACAATTACTTTATTGATTTCTTTGTTGTTTTTTTGCTGACATGTAGAAAGTTTCAGTTCTCTTAACAAAACATTATTAACAGTCTGATGAAGCCCAGTGCTTTACTTAAGTCCCCATTTGTTCAGCACTGGCAGGAGAGTCAGGAATAGAAAAGCATACAGCTAGTAATTTTTTTCAGTTTATGCACTATGTCTGAGTCGATGAATGGCTAGTTAGCACACGTCTCTACGTCAGACTTAATTTGTATATTAAGGTTTGCTAAACCAAATTGCTTGAATCATGTGAAGTTTTAAATCAGCCATTCCATTTATAAAATGTAATTTTAGGTTTCATTTAATAAATAGAATGTTTTTTGCTCTTCCAGAATATCCAGGAAATTTTGAAATCAGGAATAAATTGATAAAAAAGAACAGTTCTGGAGAGGAAGAAAAATGAGAAAATTCAGGGCAGTAAGTGAAGCAAGGAAAACGTTTTGCTCCTTTTGAATTTTGACCTACGTATCTCCGCAGCTTTATTGCTTCATGCAGACAAGAAAGAGGAAGAACTGGAAACCTTGGAATTGCTGGGTGCAAACAAGCCTTCAGAAGCCAGCAGAGAGAGCACTTAGACCATTCAAAATTTTATCTGAGAAGAACAACATAACATTATATGGCAAAGGAATGTGAGAAAAAAAGTTGAATAACAAAAGGATATTTTGTTTCCTGGATTTTAAATTGTGACTTTATGGATTTTTTTTGCTTCCAGTTTGAAATATATTTAATCAGCCTTCAAATATGCCTGCTTACGAAGGGGATGGCCATTTTTCCTCCAGGTAGCACTTTTAAAGAACTGAAAAAACTCAGCCTTCATCAAGAGGCCTTCAGACATAAAAGTCTCACGCTTGTGTTGGTGAACTAGCTCCTCTTTCATCATTTTCTACATTAGTACTCCACTAACAGAGGAACTAATTGAAGACACCGAGTTAGCCTTTCTTTAATGATTTTCAGCTTTACTTCACAATGTACTTGCTTATCCTCATCTAGCAAAATAAGTTCTTACATGGGATAGCAAAATAGACTCCTCCCTTTTTTTTTCCCCCCTCTTTCAGGACAGATAAGCTTGGTGGTTGGCATGGAAAGGATGGCATCCATAATCCTATTTATACAGCATGGGAAGTAAAATACATTGACTTGCTTTCATTGTTTTGCTTTCCTAGTTAAACTTATTCAAAAGACAAGGCAACGGAAGCAGTATCACAGTTCACAGGCAGAGGTCAGGAAATCATGTAGTGCACCTAGAAACAAGGCAAATACCATACAGGGTTTGGCACAGAAACTCCACAATCCTTCAGGCAGCTGTGCTTTTGTTAGGGTTTTTTTACTTCCAATGCTTTCTTTTTTCCTCTGCTTGTCTTTCTGTAACCTAAGCACTTACACAAAATCCTGACATCTACCACCCGAGGAGACTTTTAACTACAAACTGTGAATTGTAGGCTTTTTTTTCTGTTTGCATTCCTTTTAAGCCAGAGGCATCAATTAACCCTTACAAGCTGTTTTACAACATGGGCCATGTCTTTCTGGTTTATATCCTGTTGTCAGCACTCTACAAATTATCCTAATAGCCATGTTTATCATCACAGCAGTGTGCAATTCAGACACACCCCAGGTTTTGACCCTTCAAGTGCAAAACATGATTCCAGATATTTTCACTGCTACTTATAAAATTGTATTTAAAATCAACAGGATAAAATTGTGATAGAACAAGGGGTAATAATTTTAAAATAGGAGGTAGATTCAGACTAGATATAAGGAAGAAATTTTTTACAATGAGGGTGGTAGAACACTGGAAGAGGTAGCACAGAGAGGTGGTTGATGCCCCACCCCTGGAAACATTCAAGGCCAGGTTGGACCGGGCTCTGAGCAACCTGATCATCTGGTTGGAGATGTCCCTGCTCCTTGCAGGGGGGGTTTAAAGGTCCCTTCCAACCCAAACTATTCTATACTTCTATGAAAATTGGATAGATGGCATAATGAGACAAAAATTCTTACACTTTCATAACAATCAAAAGGAAATAGAGAATTATGAAGATGACCGCAGGTGGAATTTGAGGGAAGCAATGCTTGGGAAGGATGCAAATGAACTAGTTTGCCTACAGAATTAAATTTAAAAGACAGTGTCAAACTCCAGGATCTGACCCCATGCTCTCCAGTTTGTCTTTCTTATTTTAATTCAAAAGGCAATTTATTTGTAGTATATTGTGGGATGATCATTATACAACATATCAGTAAAGATATTCCACATGAAAAATTCATATTTCTAGATTTTGGTCAAGATTATTTAGGGTTTTCTGTTAGCGAAACACTGTCCTTGACAAAACTATTCTTGGCTCAAAGTAATTGCGAAATCAAATATCATCTATTTCTGTCAAAAGAAGGAAAAAGAAAAATACTAAGAAACTCCTCTTGCTAAATACTCCCTGCACACCATCTTTGGTTATGCTAATGGACCCTATACTCAGGTCATCTGTTCAAATTAAAGAAACTGCCTTCACAGTAAGAAATCTGCATAGATTGTCAATTGTTCTAGTTCATTACCTGTTAGCAAATGTGAAGAGCCAAAGCCAATTCTGACATCTATGTATAATGAATTCATTACAATGTCTGGCACATTTAGCTTGGGGAGAAAAAGCAAAGGACAATAAAAAAGAGCAATGCAGATTAGGCTTTTATTAAGAACATTTGTTGAAAGGACAGTAGCTGGAAAAAATTCTAAAACATTCTGCAAAGCATATTTCAGTCTTTTCTGAAGTCTCAATTTTTAGAAGTTTATTGCATAATTTGTTGTTTCAATTTTAAGAAATATATAATATTTATAGAAAAGAGGATTAAATCATGAAATACGGGTTTATCATCAAACTAATAGTCATATAGCTCTCCATTTAACAGATTAGACTAAAGCAGGACTTCTGATTTGCCTGGATTTCAGGAAGCAACTGTGTTACTTGAGCATCCTCACTACAATACAAAAATACTTTTCACATGAAGTATTACAAGGAAATAAAGTGTTCAAATTAGATAAAAGTTTTATTAAAGAATAATTCATGTAAGACTGGAATTTTTTTAACTGTTTTCTGTATTTACTCTCCAGATGGAATTTTTAAAAATATTCAGTATTTTCATTACTGTATTTTCATCAAACTAGCATTTTTTTTTTTTAAAAAAAAAACCACAATATCCAAAGACCGTATCAATATGAAGTGGCAAGCAGTCAGAAAAATAAGCTTTGTCTGTTCTACAGATATGCTACATGTTCATCCTTTTTATCAAGGCTATTTAGTTGGCCATATATAAGTATATACATATGTTCTGGTTTTACTTAGTGAGGGAGGCTACGGTGGCAGTTTCTGTAAGAAGCTGCTAGAAGTTGCTCCCCTTTGTTCAGTGGACTCGGACGGGCCTAGGGCGGACCCGCTGCTGGCCAAGGCCAAGCCGATTGGTAGCAGAACGTTCTGTGATAACGCCTCTGTGATAACATATTTAAGAAGGGGAAAACAGAAAAAAAAAAGAAGAGAATAGAAGATGTGAAGAAGCTGAGCAGGGGCAGAGAGGGGGAGGCGTGAGCCTTGTGGGCCTTTCAGGCCTCACCTTCTGGCCTCCTGCCGGGCAGCTGACTGGGCCCAACTCGGCCCAGCCCGGCTGCAAGAAGTGGAGAGGAGATGAGATGTGAATGAGATGTAAAAAGATCCTGAGAGGCATCTGCCAGCCTGTTGTGAAGAATTTTCTCGTGAGAGGAATGGCTGCAGATACCAAGGTCAGTGAAGAATGAGAGGGAGGAGTAATGCTGCTCCTGGCCAAGATTCCCCTACAGCCTGTGGTGATGACCACGGTGGAGCAGGCTGTCCCCCTGCAGCCCATGGAGGCCCACAGAGGAGCAGAGATCCACCTGCAGCCCGTGGGGGACCCCACGTCGAGGCAGGCAGATGCCTGAAGGAGGCTGTGGCCTGTGGAGGGCCTGTGCTGGGGCAGCCTGTTCCTGAGGTACTGCACCCTGTGGAAGAGATGACCCACGTCAGAGCAGTTTCACAAAGGACTATGGTCCGTGGGAGGGACCCCACAAAGGAGCAGGGGAGGAATGTGAGGAGTTCTTCCCCCAACGACGAAGCAGCAGCGTGAAACAACGCATGATGAATTGATCGCGACCCCCATTCCCTCTTCCCGCCTGTGGCGCCCGGGGTGGGGGAAGGTGGTAGAGATAATGTTAAGCCTGGGAAGAGGGAGGGGTGGGGGGAGGTTATCTTGTTCTATGTCTCATTATCCTGCTTTGGTTTTAGAAATAAATTAATAGTTTTCCCCAAGTCGAGTCTGTTTTGCCTGTAACAGTAACTTTAAGGATTTCTCCCTGTCCTTATCTCGAACTTTGAGCCTTTTTTCCTTATATTATCTCTCCCTATTCTCTTGGAGGGTGGGGCGAGTGAGAGAGAGCCTGCGTGGTCTGGTCCCAGTTGGGGCTAAACTACAACAACATACATTTTATAATAAAATTGTAATCTGTATCATCAAAAAAACCAAGTACAGGTGAGAGTTTCTTTTGAAAAGATTAAACAGAAGCATCCCAAATCCTAGACATAGTGTGAATGAGAAGCTTCAGTTACATGTTTGTTAAGGGACACAGGTGAAAAAAGCTGTCCAACAAGTGCTTGGGATGGGTTGGGAATTACCTTTAAAAAAATCAGGTAGTCAATTAATTTACAAACTCTTCCATGTGTGGACTGTGGGAAACATACCTGAAATCTCATTGTGAATGGTTCCATATCAGATAAGACACCCTGTTATTTAGTCCTTTCATTTACAACTCATTAAATTTGCTGGCAATGTCAAGTTTTAGGGCAGCAAACGTTCTGTGACTCAACAGAAGAATACAAAACATTTTTAAAAGAATCAAGAAAACAAATTAGATGGGATATTAGATCAGTAAGGACAAGTGCAAGATTTTGGGAGCATCCATTCTTCAAAAAGCAAGGTGGAAGGAGGACTGCCTTGGCAGTAGTGAGCAACCTCGTATGTTACTCTGTATGCAACATGGACCAATATTTCTTCTTGACAGCTGAGAGTTCCTGAACTGATATGCCATATATGATATAATACAAAGTATTAAAAGCAACTGACCCTTGCTGCTGCCTGTGGGGCCACCTTGCAGAATATCTTTGCCCGGAGCATCCCGAGTCTCTCAGCACTTCCACCAGGCTGACAAGCAGCACACACCACCACAGTGACACCTTTCCTCTTCAACCCCTGCCTTCACAGGCAGCTTTTTAGATTTTCTAGCAAGGCCATCTCTCTGCTTTACTATCAATGTGCCTGTCCCCAGTGGGGCTGCTAGCCTTCTCGAGTCCAGAACCCCACACCCTCCCTTCCCTCACCATGCTCCCAAAAAGCAACATGGACAGCCAGCCAAACCCTAACCAAAATCTACCAGTCAGTGGAGTGCTACAAAACAAAATTTATAGGCAACGAGGTTAACAATGCAGCTTTTCAAGAGGGTAGAGACATTACTTGATTTTTTGATTACTCAGTCTTTGAAGTTCTCCTAATAACAATATTTTAAAAAAGAGGGGGGAAATGTATAACTGCACATATTATTTATGTACTGTTAAACATTACAGATTATTTAACTGTAGTTTTTTGGGGTTTTTTTAAAGATCAAGGTCTCTCTCAGCTCGAAGAATACAATAAACAAAAGTTTTTTTAATCATTTTAGCTCAGCACTTGACACCATAATTAAACTAAAATACAGCCAAACTGAACATATCGGCATTATCATCCTGTACACAGTATATATGTCTTCACAGGAAAGGAGGAAAGGGAGATCTCTGTACACATGCAGAGTCTACAGAAGTAAGGAAACATCAAATTTCAGAGGTCTAAGATTCAAAAAGCACCTTGTCAGCTCTCTGTGTTTTTGTCATTTTACATCTACCCTGGGGTAGATTTTAGAACTCCTCTGACTAAACTTGCAGTCTAGGTCATTGAGCTTCAATGTGTGCTTATTGTGCTGAGCTGACTGCAAATGTGCTCTACTTTAGGAATGGAACTGACAGTTTGTTAATGAAATACACTAAAAAGTTGATGCTAAAATAACATAGCACCTGTTTCAGTCAAAACAAAGAAAAAAAATGCATATTCTTCGATTTTCTACAGCCTCATGAAACAAATTTAATCAGGTGATAGAAAAAAGATTAATAAAATCCCTACAGAAAAACCGCAGTCACTAATTGATTTTTCACTTTTGTTTAACTACATAATTTTGATAGGCTTTTACGCCATGGTAAAGCCAAAACAATGCTGCTGTTCTTACCACTACAGTTGATCAATCTCCCCTGTTTCTGAGGGAGAACCCTGTAAGCATTCTCCTTTGGGCACATCCATCAGGCAGACAAAACAAAAGGTAAACCTGGCAAATGTTGCTTGCTCAAGGTAAGCATTAATCTTAATAGCTGCCTGTAATTAGGAATAAGATGTACAAACAGATAAAAATCAATAAATAACTTTAAACCAGAAATGTGATAAGATTCAAACTTGTAGACTGCAGTTGGGTTTAATCTAACTCAGACACTTTGCTGGTATTCCTCTCTGTAGCACCATTTAAGTTGAAATAATGTAGAGCAATTAATATACAGAGCTTTAATATTTCTGATTACCAGCTACTGAGAAATCGGCTCAGGATTTTACAGGCTCCAGGGCATGCTGACCCTGCTCATTCACTAAGCCTTCAAGGTCCAACCACCACCTACAAAGGTCCAGACTAACATCCAAAGTTCCTGTTTGTGAATCCTGTTGACCATGCCAGGCTCCTCTCTTACCCTTCCTTCCCACACCCTTGCTTACAATGAGGACTTCTACTACATTTAAAATAGTTCCTGAGCACAAACTCTCTTATGTGCTACCACCTCCAGAATCAAGTGGACCAACGCCTGAACATCTTGAAAATTTACCGTGGTATACAAGGCAGCGTGTGAAGAACTGCACACAGGAAAAAAAGCAAGACTGCTCAGAACATTTACTCACATCCTGTAAGTAGAGAGGTTTGTTAAAAGGTGACTGCATCACAGAAACCAACAAGCCTAAGACAACCTGAGATTCACTAAAAATGAAACTGGATACTTTCACTGAACATTTTAGGACCAATAAAAACACCAACAGAAGAAAGTTTCCTTCTAATTAAAAAAAAAAAAAATCCTCCAGGAACTGATGAAAGCCTAAAGCCTGACAGAGTGGTTAG
>JAAGAY010146892.1:0-36489 GCA_011801015.1 Ardeotis arabs | reverse complement strand
CCAGATTTACCATGTTCAGTGTTTAACTCAAAAATCAATTTCCTGAAAGCACATTGCCCTAAGACAAAGTATTTAATTGTGATATATGTTTTTGAAACACCAGTGACCACATTCTGTTGCCAGCTAATGGAATCAAAACAGCGTAAGTGAAAACAGAATTTGTCATTCCATTTTAATGTTATTCTATAAAATAAAATTAGCTTAAAAAAAGTTTAATTAACAGTGACCTTACCCAGTTTTTTAAGAGGAAAAAAAACTTATTTTGATAGTATGCTGTGGGTTAGCTACAAATATTAATCAGGTTTTAGAGCTTAAAAACAAATATAACTCATACACTTCCACTACAGTTCCAGACAGATATTGCAAAGCAGTTGTGAGCGCAGCTGAAGTTTTTCCAACTTGCAAGGCTTCAGACATAACTGACTTCTATTGTATAAAAGCAACTCTATAACCGACATAATAAACTCTTTAACCAACATTACTGCAAGCTAACAAGGGACATAGAGCATTGTTGTTGTTGTTTGTTTTCCTAGCAAAAATGTCAGCAGAGAGAGAATTACAGAAAAAAAAAACAATAAACCAGAGCACACAGTTTAAAAAAATATATTTACTTAATATGGCTTCTTTATTGATTTTTAAATAAATGTAATATAATGAGAATGTCAACAAAATAATCCAGCTACTGCTTATGCTGTGAAAAAAAAAAACAAAAACCAGGAGAGTAGAATTAAACACTGTCAGCTGCAGCATACTAACCACAGAACCACAATTTACATTTACTCTTTAAAATAACTCAAGTAATGAAAGCAAAGCATAACAGAGATGGTTCTTTTCTTTGGGCAGTGCAATAATAATGTCAAATGCAATGGCTGTCATAAAACGGTAAGAATGCTAACGCATATATCCTCTTTTATATCCTTTTTTTAAGTACAGGCATTCAAGGATTTTCAGTTTTGCAGTCATTTTATGTACTTGTCATAGATGTTAAATTCATTTATGTCAATTGAGGTATTACAGATCTCCACAATATAAGACTAACAAAATTGGGACAGATAACTTTGTTAATACTGAAATCTGGCCCAAATCAACAATTCCTAGTTTAAAAACTCCCAGAATCTCAAATCAGCTTGGATACCTACTAACAATTCAGAGATTTATTGGATCCTTGCTTACCTAAACAAAGCTCACGCTTTCTGGTCCCAGTATTGTTAAAGATTTTACAGGAAAGCTGTAATCTTTGAGACTCAAACTCCATGCTAATCAGCATCTTAAATGCATATTTAAGAAATATCAAAGTAATGACACATCATTATGTAACTCCTTAAATACAAACATATACGTAAGAAAATAGTGAGAGAGAGCAGACACACACTTAAAGATCTCAATTCTGCATGAAACAGGATTCTCAGGATCTCAGAGTTGAATGGGCACATGGCAACTTGCAGGACTGGAGCTCTTTTGGGTCTGAATATGCTGAAGATTTCTTGGGGTAACTCAATCCCAGAAAAGAGCTGACAAATAATGGCATGGTAAAGCTACTGTATCAAATTGAGCAGGGACTAAGAATCAGTTTTCTTCAGCAAAATATCTGAGCTTACCTAAAGCTGAAGTTTAATAGACTTATTCTAAGAGAGAATTTATAAATGAAAAATCATATACTATTAACTGGCACCCAACTGGTATATTGGACAGCTATCATAAAAATTAATTGCAATGAAAATTCGCTTTTAGACTAGGGATGTCTTATGTAAAAAGCTAAAAGACAAACTTACACACAAAAGATCTCTTTTAAGAAAAGAAATACACTTAGAGTTATAACAAAGTCACAATTTTAAATTACTTAATAGATACACTTATACTCAAACATGATAATGGATTTTTAATTGACTTCTTTTCCTTCCAACACCAATGAAGTTATCTTTCAAAGTAAGAAAAGAGCCTTAGTTTTTCTTCCTTCTGCCATTTCCTCCTGTATATGTTTATAGCATCACTGCTAGGTGTATCCATTCATAAATGTCATGGAATTAAAAAGAAAACCTTTTGTAGGAAAGAAAACTAGTTGTTTTGTTCAGGAACTGATTCAATCTGCAGGCAATCAGACTTCCTGAGAGCTCAAAAACTTAGTACTCCTCCACCAAAGAGAATGTTCTTCATAGGGTGCCTTTAAGGCTCCAAGGAAAAAGAAGTAAAACAATAAAGAACCACAGCACCTTAAGGTCACTGACCACACAAGGAACTGACTATTTAGTATTATCACAGCTTTTCTTGTCCAAGCCTTGAGATAATATTTTTGTGAAATGCACTGGTGAATTCGGTAAGATCTGGTTAAGAATACAGTTTCAGCACTGTGAAATAAGCATCTAAAATGGATTCAAATCTAAATAGGAAACTGTGCACCCACAGAGCTGTGGCCACACATGCAGTGCCATGGGCACGGTATCTGTCTGTGTCATGGACAAGTAAATTTTCCATAAATATTAAGTCCAAAAGAAGTTAGGAGTTGCTATTTCCTGAACTCATAAAGTTCATATCCAGAATTGAGTACTTCTTCCTGTGATGGATAATCTACTGCAAGGAAACAGTGTTCTGAGCACCAAGAAAACCAATCAGATGAAAGTACAGATCAGAAGGAAAGGCTCCTGACACTCATTTGGGGTTTGTTTTTTACATGTATGCTCAGTGGAGTATGCTTAGCGAAGTCACTGGCAATGGAGGAAGAAATGTTTGCTATGATGGACAAATACGGCTTCTCAAGTGAGGTTGAGATGAGTGACCAAGTGCTTAGGGACACAGACAAGCATGACGATTATCTTGAAAAGAGCATGTATTACCTGCAGGCTGGAAAGAAAGCCTCTCTTCATTCTAAATCATTGAAAATTATTTTGTGACTTCCCATGAGTCAGAACACCTTGGACACAGGAGAAGGAAGATACACTGGCTGAACTTGCTTATGCAATGCTGATGACTACAGAAATTTTCTTGACACCTTCAGTATGTAGAGTGTCAGGTATCATGGATGAATACAGTCAGTGAGGAGTAGTTTTTAGCACATAGAGAACTCACAGTAGCAACATAGGATACAGAACTGCTTCATCATGGCCAAACTGAATAGAGAAAAATAGTAAAAGCTCCATCACTTTGATTCTTATATCAATAAAACCCTCTAAAACAAAACAGAAAATATTTCCTATCATTCGGAAAGGCATGAAAACAAAAAATGTTTGCAAATAATTAAGTTTATTCTGCCCATTTAGGGATGCCATTCTTGCAGACTATTTAAATTTTAACATAAATAATGTTTCCTCATTTTCCTGATGAAAGGAAAAGAACATTAGTTGATCGGTGCTGTTTGCACATTGAAAGCTACAGAAATTTAAACAGTAATCACAATAAGCTAATTGCAACAAATTATTCCCTTACCAGTAATTCTATTATATGCTACAAGGAATAAAATATACATACTGTAGTAATAAAAAATTATATCTATATTTTATATGTGGAGAAAACCTGCATGTAAAAAAGCTTTGGCGTACCTATTTTTACCTAAGTAAAAGCATTGTTACCTAAGCTACTTCTCCAAAGTTTTTTGGAAATCTTTTTATACTTACTTGAGGATAGCAATACTTAAACACTTAGCAATTAGTGTCAATAATAATGACTTAAAATTATTATCCTGCATATGGAAAGAGAATATAGAACTAATTGATTTTGGTTACATAACACCAGATTTTTTTCTTAGATGCGGAAAAAAACCCAACAAAATCTGCATTTAATCTAAAGTGAAAACCAGGTACCCTCAGCTCCAAGAGACACTAAAATTTTAGTCAGTTGCCCAAACTGATCAAATGACGTCATTACTACATTACTAAGAATATCATAAATAAATATATGTGTGTGTGTGTGTATATATATATATATAAATATATAAAGGTCATCTTTTGTTTCAAGAAAAAGGCTTAAAATATATGCAACTGCATGGAAGACCAGCACTTTACTTTGTCTTTGATAAGCAGCAAATAGGAATCTGATGCCTAACATAGTGGAAAATTTCTTCTTGGGATACGAATCTCATGCTGGTTTCCAACCTGAGGTTATTTGTTTACTGTAATGTCAGGGATGCACATCTTTCAGAAAGACAAGAAAAGACAGTCCTGCTTTTAAGGACAGACAAAAAAATTCAGGAACAGCAATAACAAACAGATACTCCATTAGATAAATATAACCTGAATTCATGGAAGATCTCTGTCCCTACCTATGCGTGGGCAACAAGGATGTTGTTTACAGGCTAAAAAGAAGTGACAAGGGTGACAAGATCAGAGACAGTCAAAGAAAATATAGTGACAAAGCAAAGACATAATTCATAGGACACTCATTTGCACTAGAAAAAGCCACATGCATGTGGATATTTATGTACGTGCATCTATAAATTACAATTTTCCATATGCACAGGTAGGTAGATGCTGAGACAATCTGAAGCAGATGGGAGTCCGATGAACACATTCAAGCAAAACAAAATATGATCTTATCAGTGAACAAGAATTTAGAAAGCACATTTCTATGTATTCAAATTAAAACAATACTCACTTGAGAAACCGAAGAGGACTACGCTTCTGTAATGAATTAACAGACATTCCCCTTCAACCAAGAATGAGAATTAGAAGAGAATGACGAGACTGAATACCTGACTTCACTGGTGCTGGGTAAGCACTGAATTGGAAAGAAAGGTGACGAATATGTCTAGAGTGATCAACACGGAGTGACAATAAATACGGGCAGGTGGTATCAAATCAAGATAACAGTCAACCAATAAAGAATAATTAGTTTGAATTATTCTTATCTTTGCAGTATGCAATGCTGAGTGAGCAGCCATCTCAGAAAAGTAATTCCAGTAACAAAAGTTCTGTGGTTGAAGACTGAGATGCGAATGTGTGTGCTGTTACATCACCTGAAATATCAACATGGAACATAAATTTAGAGGAAACAGATCATTGCCAGGACTAAAACCAGATAGTCTTTTCAGTATGGTATACAGAGATTAACATCACCACAGAAGGAGGAGCAAGATATATTTGCTGCCGGTGTACAGATAGTGTCTCAGCACATAACCACTTCTACCAACTGAAGACACCCCTACAGAGCAGTTGCGGCCAAGGAGATGCATCATACTTGCAAATATAGTAAATTTATTTCCCTATAGTTTGTGCAGAACTGGTGTGCAGTGGAATAGCAACTTTACCACCTAGGCATTCTAATTTTTAAGACCTATGGGAAAATGTGATGGATCCAAGACAAGGTTCTGAGAAAGTGCTTGCTCCTCAGGAAAGCAGAGTCACTACAACCTGTTCTTGTTCAAGGGACTGCAAAGATCAGCCCTCCTCATTTCAGTAACGATTTGGATAGCCAATCTTGACAAATATATATCATGAAGCTGACTTTAGACATTTAATTTTGGCATCTGGATCATTGCAGGATGAAGATAATTAATCAATCAGTTGCTCAGACATATAGACTGTATTTCACAATATAGTGACATATGGTAATTGTAAAAGGGAGTAAACAGGACCAGGAGACTAAAATATTTCACTGCTGGGGAAGAAGAGCTAAAGCTCCTTTTTCCATTTCAGAACTTTCCCTCCTTTTTAACGCACCAAAAGTCACAATGTCATCTACGCATTTACTGAATGCCTCTTGGTTTTTAAAGCCCCTGCAAACTTCTGAGAGACTGACACATGAAAAGGTGGAAAAAGGAAGCACGTATTTAAAGCAACCCACCCAACAGGCATAACAATCGGCGAGAGCAAACTAAAATTACAGCAACAGACTTGCCGCTGGTTTCAAGTGTATAAGCCTTCATCAAGGTCCTCAGTGCTGCAGGCATATATTACCATTTCTAAACCAGAAGTGCTGATGACACAATAAGTTTTAAGCATAAAATGCACCAATCTCCTCTGGAGGTAGAGTACATGGTATTGATCTTGGCGCTCCTGATATAGACAGCAAGCTGTGACTGATAAAAAGGGTTGTTGCTCTTAAACGCTCTTGAGGGGACTTAGAAAGCAGATGCAAGGTGACAGAAATTACAAGGGATTGAGAGCTGCGGGTATGTTTTCAGGTAGTTGGATCAAAAACAATTTTGAACAGCATTCCCTGATTCTTGTCTCGTTCACATCCTTCTAACAGGCACAAGCATGCAATTACCTAGATACCCATTAGAAAACTTAAACTCTTAAACTATGCATCACTGAACACTGTTTCCACTGGCTATCAAAAATCTGCTGTGTTTAAATGTGAAAAAAAGATTATTTCCCCTCAGCAGCCAGCTGTGGGCTAGAGAGGTCAGTGGACTTTTTTGCTATCGTGTGATTATACATAATAAAGGTTTGCTAATCCAAAATGGATTCTAAGCATCCGCTGCTCTCGCTGGAACCTCATAGATGTAACTTATTAGTTGTGGGTAAGCCATTCTGCACTAGAAGAACAACACAGGTTTGACAGAACTATTAACAAAGTTCCTTTGCACAGATGAGCCATACTGAAGGAAAACCCTAAGGATTATCAAGGTCTCAAATCCAATCTGGTAGATTTTGCCTCAAAATCTTGCTCAAAAGCAATGACCCATGTAGTAAGGGAAATTTATAAGTTTAAGATATAGCTCTTATTTTGCCATCAGCTGGGGTGAGGTGATACTTAATCATATTCTGGATACTAGCCTTGGTAATCAAGCTCCTGTCCATTTCACATTTTTTGGTTTTGTTTAGTTACAAATAGATGAGGAGTATACCAGAAGGCATCCTTTATTCTTAGCCTGAAAAACACATCTTCAAGATTCTTTACATCTTTTTCACACCTGATCAAGGGTTAGATGCACCTGAAAGCCCTACAATAGATCTATATAACCCTAACCGGCAGATTTTGACTTTTGCTGTGATAATCTTCCTTATCATTAAGAAAGATAAACAGTGTGATAGTGTTTGGCATAACACACCTGGTGATGACCTTTAAAGGTCTTTCAATGCCTCTGAAAACATGTGCACCAAGGAAGAATGGCCATTGATTTACTCTAACTTTGTTGGATGATAGGAAATATTCTACATTCTGGTTCTGCTACTCAAATACTCATTTCAAACACTTGATAATGTGCTTAATATATAAGTACCAAAATGGAACAAAAATACTTCAGTCTTGGTGGTTTTTTTTCTTTTTTAATAATAATGTTTGCAGTTTGTTCTGTAAAAGGTATCACACATAACTAGGAACTGACTGTATATCATATATAAAAATATTTTCTAGGAAGATTATGGATCATCTTTCCAAGCATGATGCATTTAAGTCAGTTTTCATATATACAAAAGTTACCAGCAATACAGATTTTCATGCCAAAAACTTCAAAAAACTGAATAAAAAGCTTTTTAATCTTAATGCTTTTAATATTATGCAAATGATTTATCCATTTACTTTATTAATAAAACATCATTGTATTACATAAAGACACATTTTGCACTTCTGTTTTTGAGCTATTTTTAAATTAGGTTAGATTTGACAAGGAACTATTTGTGGTAATGTGGTAATTAAGATTTGAACAGATGTCAGCATTAATAAGAGACTCAAATGAGGTGTAGGGAGATAAATGTACTCTTTTAGCTGTGCTGGCACACTAGGCATCATTGAGAGGAGAAGACAACATGGCTTCAGCAGTTCTTTTTTCAGGAGAGCTTCTGGAAAATTGTCCAGTATCTCAAGTTTTCTGATATTATTCAGTCATTTCACGTGATCTTTCAGATAGTCTTATTCTTAAAATAAATTACCGTTCTATCAATATTTCTGACATTATAGAATTTGATTGATACCTTGTAACAGCGTAACTCTTATAACAGAAACTGTTATCTTTTGTGCTGTTGATCATCACTTTAAAAAATATTCTACACCTAGATTTTCTTATTCTCTATATTACTACAGGTTGCTTAAGTACTTAATGCCACGACCAACAACTTTCAAAAATTACAAGCTAAATTCACAGACAGGTCTGAATCCTGGTCAAGAGTTTTAAATTCAGTTCAAAGAAACCAGTATTTACATTCTGCGTACTAAACTGGAATAAGCAGTACATAAATTCACCATTATCTAACAAAGATGAACAAACAATGAGTTGCTTACTTCATTTGCAGTCACTCATTTAATCTGTATCTACGCTGGTAAATAAAACTGGTCAGACACCATTCTCTGCCCCCGAAACTAATACACCATATCCCACACTCTCCAAGCTCTCAAATCAGTGCAGCCACTTCCAAACAAATTTGTGAGTGATGACCGGCCATCCCAAGCCCTGAATTTTGTTGATGCACTGTTTAAAGAGTTGTAGCTGACATAAGTAACACCATGTGCTTTTACATTGCTCGCTGTATAGCAGTACAGTGAACTGGGTGCTAGCGCTCTGAGCCATGCCTTGGCCCTACTACTTTACTTATAAGTCAGCAAACCCCTCTGTCTATTGATTGAAATAATGTACATGTCTTCCCTGTCTCACATTATAAATGAATAAAATTTTTACTAAATTCTTAATTGGTTTCTCCATCGCTGATCTTTTTCCCAGAGTCACTTCAACAGAGTTTGGATTGAATCAGAGAATAAACAACGTAAGAAGCTCTCCTGATAAGGAAGGTTGGTTGGTTGGTTATTTTTTAAAAATCTCTTTTAGAGAAAACACTTATTCTCTTTTTCTTCCATTTTTCATGACATATTTCACAGTCACACTCCTTTAATACCATATTAAGAGCCTCTTTCAATTTGAATATTTTTATGTCTCATTACAAACTCAGAAAGGAGAAGATCCATGAATTTGACCCATAATAGTTTATGCAAATATACTTTAACCTATAAAGGATTCACTATATTTTTAAAATAGAAAAATAACACATTAACAAACAATAACAAATTGCCTCATTACCACACAGAAACTGGCATGTGTCTAAGCAACAATCTCTCTGCAAACTAAAACAATTTATACTTTTGACCCTTTGATCATTTATACTCAGAATTTATGTAAAGAAGTGTACTATTAAAAGGCTTGGGCCATTTAAACTACTTGTTGGAACTTGTCCTTGTCTTATGCAGAATTATGGTACGCAGATTAGATTATAAGCACTATTAATTACAGCTTCATGACTCTCTGCAATTTCTGAAAATAAAAAGCAAGTTGAAATAATATTCACTAAGAATATTAAAAAGAGTCTTTAAAAGAACAAAGCTGTAGGGAAAAAGTAATTTCAGACAGCACTTCGAATTATTATTGAGCACTAGTTAAAAAATATTGCTTCTTCTCAATGAAGATGAAGGCTGGTTCCTACGCATTTTTTTTTGTCTTTTTTAATGAGCAATAAGGTCTCAGTTAACTTAAAGCAAGCATGTTAAGAATGTGACAAATTTCAGAAATACTACAATCTGCCTAAAAAATCTTCCAGACTACTGAGTATCTGAAATATCATCAGCCTGTTCTGGACCAAAACACTCAGAAAGATACATCCTGGCATTATGTCCCAAAACAACTCTCGCAAAAATTACCAGAATGTGCCAGCCGAGTGTGTTGACATTTTCTAATTTTATAAGCAACCTATGAGAAAAGAGGAGACTACTGGTAAAAACCTTATGAAAGAGTTGATAAAAACCCCAGTCTGGAGTAATAATATAGAAAATAGGCAAAGTCTAAAAGTGTGTCTGGAAAATGACACAGAAATACAATCCACATTACATTCCTTTGCAACAGTTTACAACCAGCAGTGTTTGCATAATATGTATGAAAATGTTGACAGAAACCAAGGCCCTGTGGGCAATGCTATGGACATATAATGCAAAGACCTATAAGAAATATTCCTGAGAAATAAAAGTAAATAGGACTAAAAATCTAACTCCACAAAAAAAAAAAAAAAAAGAATCTGACCCCAAAACCAGTTCATGTATTGCAAGCCACACAAACCGCAGCAAGTGATACAAGTCTAGGCAATGCCTGAACTTGGAAGAAGTTGCAAAAAAAGGGCAATATCTTATCCACTTTGCAAGTTTTTGCAAGGATCAAAAACTGAATGTTTTTACTTGTTCCAGGTTTGACAATGACACCGAGTCCCCTTTGTGCCAGGAGCAGTAACATTAGCAGTGAGTGACCTGCCATGGGCAAGCTAACATGTTAAGAACTGATAACAGTGATTTTATTCTGACTAAGGTAGCATTTACTTGAAACAAAAGATACATTAAAAAAAATGGAAAAGGGCAAGATTTGTAAGAGAAAGGAAAAGTCATTACTGGGCTCATACCCACATAATTTGTGTCATCAAGGTGCTGAATACAACAGGGGGAGAACAAGAAGCTTTTTTTCTATTTTATTTTTATATACACAAATTAAGGTGCCAGTAATTGCTACCAAGTGCTAAAAATACGGCACTGTCTCAATTCAGTACCATGGCTGTAAATGGCAGAGGTGTCACAGACATCCAGTTCTCACCCACACAGACGGATACCATGAAGAAGTCGGAAACAATTCTCTAGTTCCTTAAACAGGCAGAGAAAGGAATCAGCAAACTGGCTGTTTTCCAACTAATCTTCCTCAGATTAACGAGAGCTGTAAGGCATCCAGGAAAACTACCAGACTAACTGGCACTCACCAAAAGGAACTAATGGTGAGTCCTGGAAGTTCACCCAGTGTTGCAGGCACCGGTGTTTCAAAACTAAGTGTTTGAAAAGTCTCTGACATACAAATATTGGTCATTATTAGTTATAACTCTATTTGACTGGGAGAAGACAGAGGACTCTTTCTGCCAAAAAAAATGTGGCAGTTTACTGCACATAACGCAGACCAGTTCACCTGCTTCAGATGCTGGACTTCTGCTTTGGGTTCTGAGTAATTACTGAGCATGGCAAAAAGCAGGAAAACACTTTGGCTGAGCAACACATCAGAATTAACCAAGCAACAATTATTTGGGATTATTCGGTCACTTCAAGAAGAAAAAATATTTTTTTAAAATTATTACTGGTAAATAGTAGTGTATCTAGAACAGAAGAAAGTCCCATGCCACAGCACATTTAGGTTCAGTTTTAGGGTCTGCAAGATACACACTTTGAAGCCTAGGTCTCCAGTCCTGATAGAATAATGAAATAATTTCAAAGTAAAATTTTAAATTGTTCTAATTTTTGCAACTGAAGTCAGTTGTCCTAGTTACAGAGGACCAAAAGCTCAAACATTTAACAGGAAAAAACACCTCTGAAACCTTCAAAGTAAAAATACTGCCTCACACACAATCTATGTTGGTTTTTTTCCTCATTTACAGCTGTGATCTCGAGTATCTATCTCACATTGCTATGCCAAACCATGAAACTAGTTCACCTGATGACACTCAGCACAGTGTTCTGTATTGGGATTATTTAGATAAACTAGCAGCTCATTATGAAATTGAAATACACCTTATGCAAAATACATTATACTGCTAAATTTTGACAACACTTGAGAGAATAACTGGGAAACCTGTGTGTAGTTCTGTAGTGAGTGCTGTAATACATTTACAGTTTTTTTCTCAACCATTTCCAATGGATTATTGCTCACACTCTTAAAAGCTTCTGGGCTCCAAACAGATTATTGCTATAACATCTGTTTCCTCAGCGTTCATTTCACTGCCCTTTTGCAGTGAGGGGGGGGCAAAACCACAAAGTAAAAGCCCTACTACTTCTGTATCAGCATTTAAAGCATGTGTATATAAAATGTCAAGACATCCTGTAATGTCAAGGTATCACTAGCACAGAACTTTATTTCTCATATGGTAGTACATTTGCCAGATACACAAACTTACTTTCTGGATTATATAAAATATGCACCAAAACCCCCCAAATTCAACCAATCAACAAACAAAAAAACTTCAACATCCCCCTCCCCCCAGTCATCAGAATTACTACTCCCCCCAGGTCTTGAAATATGAATAAAATAATTTTAAAATAATAATTTTTAAAAACCCTTAAAAATATATTTACAATAAAAGAAAAAAAAAGTTTTTTTGCTTTGTTTCACCTCTTGCCACAGGTTTAATGTAACACTTTGGAAAATTCACTCCATCCCGTGATTTTGAGTGAGTCTGCTTACCTCAGCAAATTAGTCACACACAAAATGTAACTACTGCTACATCTCTCAGAAACATAAAGAAACTTTCCTTGCTTCCCCAAAATTATCTTGGATCTTATCATCCTTTCCAAATACAGTGTGATCCCTGCAGATTTTCAGGATCACCAGAAGCGCTATTTTCTGACTTATCAGGTAGTGCCAGGGATCCTGAAGTAACATCCATACAGCGTGGGCTGGAAAGAGCTTCTTCCCAGGTTACAACTTTACTGAATGCCCGCGTACATCCCCTGGTAGAATTTGATGCAATATATCCTACCTCACACAGTGAGCAACAAAAAGTGGAAAGCTCTGTATGAAGACCCATGTATGCTGCATAGAAGTTTATTAAGTTAAAGGATTTCCAGCTGGTAATGATTTATACATTTGACATAGTTTGCTGAGACTCAATTAACATTTGCTGAAGAAAGCCAAAAAGTCGAAGTTATGAAGACAGCAAATACTCTTAGCAGTGAAAAATGCTCAACTAGAATAATAGCACTAAAAAGAGTTTGCAATTTTAATTACACAACATGACCTTGCTTATAAAAAAAATCAGAAATTCAGTGTCTATGTGACATTTCCACAGACTAAGCTTTAACAACTCTCTATATGACAGCTCCAGATATTCGAGAGTGAGCAATGTTATTATGAATTAAAAGATTAAAAATGATTCTCAGAAATTCTGGCAAACACAGAAAATTTCTCTACTTTGCTCTTTTGCATGTAAGGCACAGTGCTTCCCCCTTTCTCTTGCTACAGACACCTGAATGAGTTGGGAAGCCTGCTTTAATCTGCTATCCAGCTTATGGCACAGAGTCTGTCTAAATTTTTGGCTGAATGTGGCCCTAAGTGATTAAGATATCAGACCATCTGTATGTAGAACACTCTTGAACACATCATATAGGCCAATTATTTTTTCTGATTTACATACTCATGGTATTCAGAATAATTTAAAAGATACATTTCAAAATATATCCACTAAATGGTCTTTTCTATGAAGCTGTCCTCAGCAGCAGAACACCAGATAAAGCAGAGATGCAGTGAAAGAGGAAATATACCTGCTTTACATTTACGCATCTTTGCTGCTAAAGAATAGTAACAAGCAACAGAAATTGTAAGTTTACAGTTGTGGCCATAGTCACACCAGTTTACAGCTTCTGTTTACTCATCAAAGCAAAAATACAGCATGGAGACAGGAGAGAAGTATACTGAGCACCTTGTATGGAGAGAGATGAAAAGATTTTAGAAAAATGATTGCATTGCTATTTGCTGAAAAAGAAGATACATAGAAGATGTTTTCTTGTTACCAGATGATGCCAATCTACAGTTTCCAGTTACTCACAGCATTACTTTAATGTCAATGACAAGAAGATATTAAAGTTTGATTAGGTTAAAGGAGTTTATTCCTGCTGACAAATCTAATTATGAGCCTGACAATTCCTTATTTATATTCTATTAAAACATTTGCATTTTTTAAAGAGTATTTCTTTACCATTCACACTCTTCTACATCCTGTGTTATGGCTGTAGATTTTTGTTGTAATGACTGGTTATAATCACCAGCCTTTTACACCCCATAATACAATATAACCATATAGGCCCAACAAGGTTCACGTATTATTTACAACACGGCATCAGGACCATAGAAGACACTTGAATAGTAACACAGAGAACATACATGACATACTTCTGCAGATTAGCTCTAAAAGCTTATTTGTCCTCATTAAACTGTTGTAGGTCAGAATGATGATATTGGTATTGGTGTAATTCATGGGAGACACTGATGGAATAAGAGACCTTACCGCAGCATTTATCTAGAATTGTCAAGTCATAATGTTGGTTCTTGGCCTCATTAGGCAAATAGGTGGCCAACAGACAGAAACATGTAGCACCATCTCTATTAATCATTACCCCATGTATATTTTATGTAGTACTATAAAACAATTGATTATATACCTTCTAAGCAAAATCACTAACTTAAAGGACACAACGGTAAATTTCATCCACCAGAAAAGCACTTCAAGTGGCATTCCATATGGTAGTGTATAGTAAGTATGTGCTTGAAAGAAGCTGTACTTCACAACTATATTTGGATTCTTAAAAGTCAATTAGTACAGAAAGAATAGACTGGTCTTATTGCCTGCTTGAATTCCCAAAATACTTTACACTTTTTCAAAATTTCTTAAAGTAACTAACTTGTCATGGCATAAAATCAAAAGCATTCTTGTGGAAGATTATGTTTCAAAGACAGGAAACCAAAGAGAAGAACCTACGGTCATTTCCACGATAAGCAGTACTTACAAGTTTTACAATATCCATCTTGAGCTCTGTATTTTTCAGTATGTTCAACAAATGATATGGGAGAAGGAATGAATAATGTTATTGTTCAAGTTTAATGATGATCTGAAATTATTTAGAAAAATGAAAAATAAAGCTAAATGAAAAACAGGTGCAAGTTGATAACATGGGAAATAAAATTGAATCATAGAATGTTTAGGGTTGGAAGGGATCTTTAAAGGCCATCTAGTCCAACCTCCCTGCAGGGGAGCAGGGAAATCCCCAACTAGATCAGGTTGCTCAGAGCCTCGTCCAACCTGGCCTTGAACACCTCCAGGGATGGGGCATCCACCACCTCTCTGGGCAACCTGTTCCAGTGTTCTACCACCCTCAATGTTGAAACAAAGTCAATTACGATAATTTTATAAGTTGTAAATTTGTTATTATTTATTTGAAAGAAACAGAAACTGGAATATCTTTTCAATAGAAGCCAAAAGGAGACAAAACTTCTGGAATTCTTATAAAGGAATGCAGAATAAATTATTAGGACACTCACCACATAACTCTATGGTGGTTGAGCATCTTGAGTTCACAATGTTCACCCTACCTCAAAAACATGACCAAATTAAATGCAACCTAAAAACTTTTTACAAAGAAAGGCAACAAAGGTGATAAAAGGCATGAAAAGCTTCCAAGAACAGCTCCAAGATTCATCAGCTTAGTGGGCTATAGAAATTATGAATGGTATGCAGATGTTGAATAAGGAAACACTACTTATTTTTTCTCATAATGCAAGCTATAAGACAGCACCCTTAAAAGTAACAGAAAAAAAAATCCCACAAAATATTTTATCAGACATCACATGAACTGGGAAATCCATTATATTTTGTAGATTCAAAGTGTTTCTGGAAATCTCAGTAAAAGGGCCACTGAACAGACATTTTTCAGAGAACATTACAGCTAAAGGGCTTCTAAGTAAAGAAGGTTAATATTATTTCCTTTTTGCCCCTGAGTTAAAGACCAGGATGACGCCTGTTCTTAAAAAGTTTATTTTGGATGAAGGATTCCTAGGAAGGCCCTCTTCCAAAATGTGCCATACATCAAAGGCAGTTTATATTCTAACCAGTCAATGTAGGATGCTGGGGAAGTCAGATATATTAAAAGGGTTATTAAAGACTGGAGAGCGGTAAAAATTCATCAGAAGGTAGAAATCTTATGTTTTGTGGAAACTTCCATTTTTCCAGATATTCTAAAGAACAAAAGGAAAGCTTTCAGGTTACTCTATGGCTAAAAATTCCCTGCAGGTGCAATATTTCCACACAAGAAATTTGACTATACCATCTACTTTCAAGTGTTTCTACTAGATTTTTTTCCATGAAAAACGACCAATTTATCATAAAAATTTCTTGTACTTTTACTGCGTGCATCTTAATGTATAGAAGATAAAAGATGAACAACATAAAGCAGTGAAGTGAGTAGAAGTGAAAACAGAGAAACCTCAATGTTAATTTGGAAATAGAAAGGATAATTCTTTACCAAAAAAGAAAAGAAAAAAGAGAACAAAAATCCCATAAATTAAGTGAAATTATTCCTTCACGTTAGCAATTCTACACTTTTTTGGGGGAGGAGAAACCCAACACATTTCATAGAATCATAGAATCATAGAATGGTTAGGGTTGGAAGGGACCTTCAAAGGTCATCTAGTCCAACCCCCCTGCAAGGAGCAGGGACATCCCCCACTAGATCAGGTCGCTCAGAGCCCCATCCAGCCTGGCCTTGAATGTTTCCAGGGATGGGGCATCCACCACCTCTCTGGGCAACCTGTTCCAGTGATCTACAACTCTCATGGTGAAAAATTTTTTCCTAATGTCCAATCTAAATCTACCCCCCTCTATTTTAAAACCATTACCCCTTGTCCTATCACAGCAGGCCCTACTGAACAGTCTCTCCCCATCTTTCTTGTAGGCCCCCTATCACTACATTTTGTAAATAAGAAGTCAACCGTAAATCATCAATGTCATCTTGTATGGCACATTTTAGTTAGGACCATAATAAAATAACTGCTGGTTTGCTGCCATTCAGAGTTTGTTAAAACTGGGGAAAAAAATTTTAAAAGTAAAGGCTATTATGAAGAAATTTTGAAGACTCTGAAAACTTCTATCTCCAAACCAAATGCTGCTTTGACAAGGGATTGATTCAAGCTACCAAGTAACCAAAATTGTTTGACAATATTTTGAAATAAGGGTAGATTTTAACCGTAACAATGATAGCATTAAATAAGCTGAGTCTGAAGAAGAAAAATTTGACCTTCAGCCTTGCAAAATTCCATTAGTAAAAGAAATCTGCAAACTGCAGCCTCTAGAGCAGGGCTTCACACTGATGTGGAGACATCTGCTCCACTGCATCTCTGCCAACAAAACACAACAGCAACAAAACATTTATAGTTGTTTCATTCGTAAAAGAAAAAACGAAAATGAATAGACTTCTGTACAGACTTTGAAATACATCCAGGAAATCAGTCCATTCTTAATTATATCTATTCTGTCAGCTAAAAAACAGAGTAAAAATATCCTTAGAACTGGCAGAGTATTCCTCATTTTCCAATACTAGCACTGAAGTGTACAGTAGCTAAATTAGTTAGGATATGACATACAGTTATAGGATTTACAAAGGTCTGTAAGAAAGAACATACTGTTAGACAACATGAACAAACCTGGAAATCTTGACTCAGAGATTTTTATTTTTTTTTTTGCAAGGACAGTGATAATTTGCTTTATCTATGTTCTCTCCATTACGTATTTTTAAAGACAGTATGAGACTTTAGATCTCAAAAAGCTTTCCCTATAATATAAAAAATGGTAATATATAATACATATATATACGAGGTCTGTCTATGACATGCCAATGATATTAAATCAGAGTGTGCTTATCTTTGAAGAAAACACATTTCTGTAAGAAATGGATATGACTTTCAAATACCCAAGTCCACAGAAGAAGTTAAAAAAATAACTTGCAAAATAAGTCTTCTGAGCAAACCTTAATTCCACAAAACTCTTGGACCTCTCACAGCTAGAGTGAACAGAGAACTCCAAGGATCCATCATGCCTATAACCCAAAGACTTGTGGGGGCTCTGAGCACCCCTAACTCCTAAGACCTCTAAGGACCAACCTGACAGTACAGGCCTGGGGTCCTATCTCCTTTTACCACCTGCCACAGTGACCAATTTAGCAAAGGGTGTAAGCAAACCCTCAATTTTATCTAAGCACAAAATTATTCCTAAACCTGTATTTGAAAATAACAGGGTGCTCTGATAGCCCACTGAACCTGGGATAGTACCAAGTGCCATTGAAGTGCCAGACTTCACCTAAAAAGCCAGCGTTCACACCAGCTCAGGCACTTGGGGAAGGATTGTCCCTTTGCACAGCGGTGCTGACACTAGCAGCAACTCACAAAAAAAAACCAAACCAAGCAATGCCTTCAAAGTGAAAAGTACTTTACAGAGAAGTCAAACCAGTTTCTTCAGCAGCTGTGGAAGAGCAGAATGTTGCTGCTCCAGAGATACATTTGAAATTACTTACGCTCGCAAATTGGGTAACTGCTCCCGAAATGCAAAGGAATGTGCACACACACACGTGCACATGCATGCTTTAGATCATTGTTGTTACTACATCGAGGTAAGTACATTTAAAATTGAGTGTATTTAAAAAATATGTGTATTCTGAAATGAATACTCGTGCATTCTTTCATGCAAATGAAAAACTTACGCATACTGAATGAATATTCTCAGTAAATTTAAATGAATGACTGTCTTTTAAAAGTATTTTCTTCAAAGGAAAAATACTGTGTATGTTTCCAAACATATTAAAGAGTTTAACCATTGCTAAATATACCATACATTTTCTGGCCTCAGTCATAATTTTTCATACTTCAATACTGAAGCCACTGGCATATACAAATTGCTATATATTCTTCTTATTTTAGTTTCAAATTGAAGAATTCTATAACGTCAGAACAAATAAAAAGACTTTATGCAAAAGTTTTATTTCATAAGACAAGTACCACCAGCTGACTCAAAGCAACATTTACTTTTTTGTTTATGTCTCCTACTGGTTCAAAAGAAATAAACAAAATATCTTTCCCATTTACTGTCACTTTCACAGGAAATTATATTTTATTTTTAACCTTCCTTTCCTTGTAATACCTTCACTAGCAAAATGAGAAAAAGGAATACTCTCTTATTATTTCTTCCCTATGGAGAAACTTCTCTCCTCAGTTTTGCAATAAAACCCACCAAATAAACAAAAAACTAAGTAAAGAAAACCCATCAACTGCACCCTTCCTCACCCCCGCCAAACCACATACACAAAAAAAAAAGGAAAAATAGTAGTACTTAAAAATTAATACAAATGACAAGGCTCAAATGTGGCTACACAGTTTCACAGAGATTTCAGAGATGTTAGTTTTTAATTGTTCACTAGGTTTCTGCATTTGTACTGGCCATGTCTAGATCAAAACCTCTACAAACACTAAGGATGGTGGGAGCATTGGTTTTGATTTAGTATAAAAGGAATTGTACTATAATCCTGTTGAGCTGTGTTGTAGTAACAGCCGCCACCACCAACAAAAATAAATCGTAAGTTTCACTTGGACCTTACTGTGTTTTATCTTGACATTAAAATACAAACCTTCTGGGAAACAGTAGGAAGCCATGTGGTGAAAAGCTCTACCTCCTAAAGTAGCAACAGTGTAGGTGGTACTCTGCTGTCAACTGGGAGAGACTGGTAGCCACAAAAAGAGGGGAAAAGGGAAAACAGGAGTAGTATTTTTGCCATTTCTGGAGACTTTTCCATGGCACAAGTGGTAAGAAAGCTGCTACAACCCAAATGGCACTACTTTGAAAAGAGCTAAGCCTTCATCATGAAAAGAGGGATGTCTCTTATGGCATTTGGTTCATCAGAAAGAACCAGAGCTTAGATACCCAGCCAGCAGCCACAGAAAGAAAAAAAGGTCAAGAATGAAAATTACAGGAATTAGATGAGGAAACCTGTTTTGCCGCCACAAATTGATGCCAACAGTGAAAAATACCCTTTTTTTGTCATTTGGAAACCACATACTACAGGATCCTGAGGTATGGGTGTGTGGAATAAGGAAAACTGATTTCATTTGCCCTCATAAACAATATTGAAATATTTAGAAGAGAGCATTTTCAGTTATTCAGTAGCTGGGTACACAGGCTCCTCTGCAGTTTTAGGCACTTAGAGATAATATTTCTCTTAGTTATTGGTAAAAGAATGCCTGCAACGTAGCTTTTGTAGCCTTTGTTCTGTTAAGTGAATTTCTAGACATGTCACATGAAAAAGACAGCACTCTTGAAACGATTTACTAACCTGAGAATAAAACTGTCAGATTTAAGTCAATAAAATTTTTAAAGAGTATTCACACTTCATATCCAGTGATTTCATGAGACATGGTGTGCAGCAGTCACTAATGCTTAGGTAATCAATACAGAATTATGAGACCGGTATGTTTCTTTTATAAATATCTTTGTAATCAGTTCCCTGGCATTCTACCCAGTGCTCTGCACACTGCTTTAGAGGAAAGACTCTTTACAGAGTGATTAAAGGAAAATACACCTACCTGCTCATATTTATGCAGCTCTGGAAAATTGTTCTTGTGGAGAATTGCCAAATTGTATGGGGGAAAAACATTTAAAACAAAATGTCGCATCTTTAGTGTTCACAATAGGGAATAGAGAGCTTAGTGCCCAGTTTACTACTTTTTCCAAAGTTGTGCAGTTTTTCTTTTAATTTGGCAGACTTATGCAAAAAAAAATTGGCATAGCTTAAATATGGGTTGAAACCTGTACGTGTTGTGGTTTATACAATGTTCACAAGATTCTTCACTTTAACATTTGTAGAACGTGCAGATGGCACTGCCTTTTGGAGGTTACTTGTTCCTAAATCACTTGCTAAAGTATACATAAGACATTTATGAATAGACACTTACACTTTCTTTTAACTCCGAGCTGGGATTTGATAACACAGCTCAGCATCACATAGGAGTCTTGTTCCTTTCTCTATCTTGTCCACCAGCTGACATCATACAAAGATGAAAGTAAATTTTGTTGCTACATAGGGACTTATAGTTGCTACAATGACCCTGCTTCATCTTGTGCAACCTATTTTGCAATAAAGAATAACACTAGTGATAAAAAGACAATGTCATCTGTGATTTGGAAACCAGAATACTGCAAGGTCTTAGGGAAAAGAAAAAAGAAAAAGAAGTCAGATCCTCAAAGATTATGGTCTTTGTCAAATGCATAGCATTTCACCAGGAATAACAATAAATTTGAAGCTTGATTTTCTTTTTCCAATAAATTAGTTCCACAATAACAACTCAAGGAATCTCCTGAGTACAGAAAGACATGTTCTAGCCTAGGACACCTATATGTGGAACAAAATAGCTTTTATATGTAAGGATTGAAAAAAAAAAAAGGAAATTAAGTAATTCTTGCATATTTCCAGGTGCTTCTCCTCTTATAACCACATTCTATCAGTGAACTGTACTTTAAAATATCCTAACATCCCACATTAAAATACTAACAGTCACAGACAGTCAACAAAACTAAGACAACTTAATATGTAAGTCTGTCACTTAAAGTCAGACTGGTGCTAAGAGAACAGAGAACAGCAATCCAATCTCACATAGCTGGCTGATAAGTAATCCCATAAGCATTTCTATAACCCTCTTGGAAACAGTTTGGGAACGCATAAGGTACAACAGTCAAGCAATACATTTAGGACAGTAATCTAACTTTTTTCCACCAGAGAAAAACCTGCAACCATTAAATGCAACCTCAGTCATTTATGGATATTTCATGGAAAATTAATAATTTTTAAAATTTAAATTATTAAATTAAATCCCACCTCAATATCAAGAATATTTTTGGCATGATAGTTAATATCTCTGATTAAATTAAGAGCATCTTGTGTAAGAAGCTTGAGGTATGTTACAGTTTCAGGACATAATGGCTTTTAATATCTATGGGATTTTTTATGTTCAGGTGGACACTTGAAAATCTATTCATAGACACAACGTACTTATTGATTTATTGCTGTAGGTAAATAAATTGCTTAAAAGCTATTCCTTCAAAAATACAAAGAAAATTTCCCCCAGTGAATATACATAAATCATGTCAGTACACATGTTTATAATACACAGTATTTTTTCTGCACAAGTCTTTCTTCTCAGGATTTTTACATTTGCTTGGTTAATGACTTGTAGATAAAGGAAAAAAAGACAGCTGCAGGAGGAGAAATATATTGAGAGGATATATATTTGCATATGTAGTTATAAAAGAACAAAAAGGTGCTTAGCCTAAGGTGTTCTGCACAAATTCTATTCTGATACAGTCCGTTTTGATAACAGTTCTACATCCATCTGTTGTATCACTACTAAACATGGCACATTCATTTATATTAAACAGTTTGGTGGAGCTGCCTGAGACCAAAAAAAAAAAAAAAAATCCAACAAATCCAACCTCTAAATCACTGTGAGCCACATCCTCAGCTATTTTGCTTCAATGATGCAAAATCTTTCTACAGAGGGAGGGTGATCTTACGGCTGTTCTTTGTTCAAATTCTCACCGATTACAAAGGAATTTTACTGCATGGAGAAATTACAGTGAAAATGATGGAAATTTCTGACCTAGTTAGGTAGAAGTTTTAAGATACAAAAAAAGAACAGGCAGAGGAAGAGAGAATCATTTATTTCAGTTTGTCAAAATGGTTTCATTAAATTTTTGGTTATTCAAAGTAATGAAAGAAAGTTTGGGAGCATTAAGGTAAAAGGAGATATCTACTTCCCTGGTCTTCTCAGAATAATGTTTGCCATCACCTTACCTGTATTATTGTATTTTTCACAGTATGTATGCAGCATTTATTTGTATCACATCTGCAATTATAGACACACACAAAAACATGCAAAGAATCATATTCAAAAGAAGATTCAAGTTATAAAGTATATATCATCTACCATATATCTTATCATTTTGTTTGGGGTTTTTTTTGTCCTTCTATTTCATTGCTTTTGTGGAAAAAAAATTGCTCAGAAAACTTTTTCTCTGAGCTTAGGAACAACAGGACTGTGAAATGTTGACCTACCCAAGCATCACTGAAAGTTACAGCAAGGTTTTTTTTTTAAGAAAAAAAAGAAAAAATATTATTTTTTTAGGAAAGATAAATCACATTCAGTAAATTATTAACTCAAACTTTGATTCTACAAATAATACAGAAACCGAAGTGGTAGGGAAATGCAAAATGGAAAACGTAAAAGCAAGCAAGACAGATAATAAGTCTACACCACTGTTTTCTTCTGCAGTGCTTCTACATTTGGGAAAGGGAACAACACTAACAAAAGTAATCAACAGCAAAAAACTATGCCTTACATTATAACATTACCATTTGCCAGAATTACAGGCTTAGGTCTGCAAAAAATATCAGTGAAGTGAACAGACGAAGAGCAAGCACTGTACTTAGAGATGAAGAATTAAGGGGGAATTAATGTGTATCTGCGCACATAATGTGCATATGTTCCATAAAATGACTTACGTTCTCAGTGAACAAGCTATGAAACTGTAGCAGTTCAAATTCTGCAGAGAGCAAATTACAGAAAAGTCGATTCCTTCCTGAGTTGTTTGTGAATGCACACATTCTTTCTCAGAGCAGAAATAATATCATAACTTAGGTAATCAACAGGGAAAAAGCTAAAATTGAGGATAATATTGAAAATATCAAATAATTTTATTCAAAATACAATAATTGAATATATTCAGTTGTGCCATACATTTACTTAGCATTCTATTTTCCCTTTGAAATGACATGGTAGTCATCCATATTGCTGACTTCTGTCATGGAAGTACTTTGAAGATATGGGGAGAGATCTATTTGATCCCTTATCACCAGTATGGATCATAATCTCTTATCCTAAAAATCTCTGTGTGACATTTTATAATGAGCTTTTTTAGTGTCCTTGGTGAGCCAACAGTCCTCAAATGTGCAATAATCACACTATTGCACATAATGTAGCCCATACTCCTCATCTTCCTCTGTACATACTACTGTGTTTACAAGTATAGTGGGATGAGGACTATTGAGCTATGGAACCATATACCTCACTAATACTTAAGTATTACTGTAATAAACATGATCAATTTAATTCTTTTAAAATATCTATGCTTTCTTACACATCAGACTTAAGAAACATTAAATCATATTTCACATATTACCTTTGGCTATCTCATATTACTAAAATAGTTCTTAAATCTGATTTCATTTTAATATTAATTTCATTTTCTCCAGCCTTTCATGAGTATTAACTCATAAACAGTGCCAAGAAATTCTCCACAACCATTCTGCCTTCAAAGCATTTCCCTTTCTTTTGAAGAGCTGTACAACAGGAGACCTTCATACAAATAAGACATCCCATCTCCCAGCTGTTTCCCATCCAGGATAGATTTTGCCTTTGAAAGGTTTTAGCAAGCCTGCTGGTTTTGGGCTGCCTTCTTCAGCTGCTCACCATTGATCATGAACATTCCCAAGGCTCTCTCTACCTGCTACTAGTTATTGTGGGGTTGCCACACTGAGAGAAACGCAAATCCTCTTGTAAGAGCTCCAATTATACATACGAGTCTTAGCCTGAGCTTCTTTATGAATGCTGTCACCAGCTGAGAGCGCAGAGCATGCATCTTTTTGTGAAATAAACTCACTAAAACAACAACAAAAGATATGAATTTCAAATGCCATATTTGTTTCTGTGGGGTTTTTTTGTTTTTTTGGTTTTTTTTAACTCTAAGCTTAGCCAGTGACTTTGATGAGAGAGATCAGATCATATATGCAAGCTGCTGAAGAAAAAGACTTACTCTTATTTGATTATTTTTATGGATTTCATCTGAATTGCGATAGGTCTAATAGAAGACAAAGCGTCTGGAAGATCCAAATGAAAACACCAAATGTCTAGATTATAACTGTTCATTCTGTTCAGAAAAACACTTATGCAAATCTTACAAAGACTAGAAAACTCCATCTTCAGAGCAACCAACAGCCTCTGTTTAGTGATAATAGCAGCTGCTGATTCATAGGGATTGTCTTTCTGCAGCAGATTGGGTCGGAAACAAGTATTCAACAGCAAAATAAAAGCATATGACTGATTCTTCAACTCCGTTCACTGAGGATATATTAATATCCCTTTTTTGTTAGGCATACTATGAGGCAAGGATAATGCATTATAACAGTAGAAAAGATAACTGGAGATTAACAAATTACACTTATCATGCATTTTCCATTTATAATTAATCATCCAACCATATTAACAAAGCTTAAGTTTTACACCTTGCTATATCATTAGTACTGAAGTATAAGGAAAACAAGATTTAAGTTTCAATAAGTTAGGTTCAAAGAGAGATTAAGCAATTTCCAAGTAATACAACATTTCAGGCCTATGTTTTAAAACAATTCAAATTTATTCACATTATCTGTCTTTGCCTCCTTGATGCCAATTTGCTACATTTCTCTTTGGTTATTAACCATGCCATAATTTCTGTACTCTTGTCCTTCTCTGACCTTCCAGCTAAGATTACACAGATGCTGGGCATAAAACTCACTTTTATTTCTATTTGAGAAACAAAGATCTTTACTAGGGATTTTCAGGAAAAAGCCTCCAAGCACCTTTGGAAGGTAAGGCATGTTTCCCTGCTAGTCCTCTATGAACCTACATGTAATATCCTTACAGTATCCACTATATATATACCTAGAATTACACATTATTGCTTGTACAAAATACAGTAACTCATTTCTGTAAGCACTTTATTTTCCCACTTTAGCAGAGAAACATTCTGTAAAATGGATTGGAAAATAAAATGGTTTTCTGATTTTATTACTACTCTTTAGAACTCTATATTCTTAAAAATAACTGGGTATGAAAGCCTTTCATTCATGGAAATCTCTGGGACAGATCCTGGCATACTTTGTAATAGCTGATACATTACAGCAGAAGACATTTCTTTATTTTCAGCGATCTGAATGCAGATTAAGGCAGTATTTACTGCAAGTGTATGAAAAAAAAAAAGCATTTTTTCCTTCCACCTGTATTCAGTCAAGAAACATTATAACATAAAGAGAAAGTAAATACTGGCATAGGACTGATTCCTGCTTGGCTCTTCTGTAAGGATGCAAGCGGAGAAACGGGGGAATAATCCATTTTTCCATTGTTCCTTTCTAATCTGTCAGGTGGTGTAAGACATCAGCATCATTTCTCTTTCAAAAGTTATTCAATATTCTCATTTCCGCTAACTGAGCCTGTGGAAAAGGACTCAGATAAACTACTGAAACAAAGGAATAGACACAGAGACTCTACCAAAAAAAAAAAAAAAAAAAACAAAAAACTCAAAAAAAAAAAAAAAAAAAAAAAAGATAATGAGTTTTGTTCTACAAGAGTATGAAAGAAGGAGAAAATCAGAAATTACGAGTCTACCTCCAACTCAGTTTGCTCAACCATTTCTTCTTTCTAGCTGGTTCAGTTTCAAAACTTTCTTGCTGCAAAATTCTGAACTCAGGAAATGGTTTCCAGACAAAAAGATCTAAGAAAGATGCTACTTTTTGCAACTGAACTGCTTCCTTCATGCAATATGAACTGCCATCAAAGCAAAGCAGGAACCTTTCTGGCTTTTCCAGAGCATCATGGGAAAAGTAACAAGAACAGCAGCTAGTGTACTATGTCAGGGGGATAGGAAAAAAAAAAAAAATTAAAAGAAAAAAAAATGTGAGCCATCTAGACCAAAGTTAAATACTAAATCATTTTCATGATAAATAACAGTACAAAAAGTTAGCAAAAATTGTTGCCAATTTCAATTAAATTAGATTTTAATTGACAATTAGGTAAAAGAGGTACAGAAAAGTGTGTCTATTCTGTGCTTCTGTTTTTTTATCATAAAAATTGGCCTGGGTAACACAATAATAATAAAATAGGATCCTATTGCAGTTAAACACTGAATTTAAAAGGAGTTTACAACTAATATGGTGTTCTTTTACTCTACACTGCTTTATTCTACATTACTTTACCCATCAAGGCTGAAAAGTCTTTTTTTTCATTTGTCCAATGAGCGATGATAGAATTCTATTCAACAAAACTTTTTTGAAGGTGTGGTTTTTTCCCCTAAATAGTTTTCTCTTGGCACAAAGGTGAAAGACAGTAAACTCCTTTCAAAAGATCACCAGAAATTAAAAAATAAAAAAGAGTAACAACTCCTCTCCTCTATTATTTTCAAGAAGGAATTCACAGGCATGACAACTCAAAATGAATACATTTAAGCAGGTTATCACAAACTTCTCCACAAAAAAAAATATACATAAAGGAATTATGAAAGGAATGTGTAGACAGACTAGATATCCCAAGTTTCCCTATTAAATGTGCTCCATCTGTTTTGTGCACAGCTTCTGTATTCTCTCAGTGTTGCCTATTTATTTACCAAAAAAAATCACGAGATTGGATTAAAGTAGAATTTTCCCTACTTACTAGAAGTTTAGCATCGAGCTATTTAAAGAAAATCCTAAACTTCACAATGAAAACTTCTCTTTTAAGAACCGCAGACACTAATGCATTTTTAAAGGGTGAAATTCATTTGTCTGTGGAACACCAGTTAAAGGACACAAACACCAATTTGCACATGCTATGAATCTCATTTTATCTTGAGGACAAAAGCTCAGGTCCAGGGCACCTGAATTCTATTTATGTTCCTGAGATCTTCAGTTCTGCAGGCTTATAGGGAGTCAATAAAGAAACAAAGATGAAGTGGGGACCTGGGTAGAATTTAGGTCATCTGGATTTACACTTAAAATCCCAGTTCTGCAAGCTCCTGTGAGCCACCTTGCTGACTATGAGAGCTCTGAATGAATGCAAAAAGCCCAAGGACTTTTCATTATTCTATGGAGAGAGAACACTTGACTACGTGGTAAAGTTACTTTCAACACACTGCTTACCTCTCTTCACCATCAATACTCTTAAAGATTACACAATGGCATAGCCATACCATATCCAAAAACTGCCCAACAATCTGCCACTCAATTGGCATAGTTTTGAAGGGAATTATTATTTTTTTTAAGTTTCCAATTTGAATATAATTTAGCTAAAATGCTTTTAAGGTCAAGGATTATACCACAATGTTTCATAAACTTGTTGGGTTTTTTTTCAATTGTACACTACAACTCCAGTCATTTCAAACTGTAAAAAAAAAAAAAAAAAAAAATTAAAACAAGTAAGATTTACCCCATAATATTTTTGTCCATTGTTAAAATACACTTAGAACAAAGAGATTCACTCCCAGCATTTTTCATACCTAGGAAATTATATGAATCTAACTAGTTCCATTTGAGTGACTTATAAAAAATACAAAACTGTGGAAGTATGTCCAGTTCCTTTTCCCCAGTGAATTTGATATGCCTCCTGTATCAATGGCAGAGCTCTCATTTTCAGCCTAGTGCCTAAAGCAATTACTGACCTAGGAACAACACTTCTAACTGTAAATCAAAATTTAATTTTAGGGAAATAAATTCCATATTTAAGAAAGGAAGCACGCAGTAGATTTATTTATACATTTATGTTTAAGCAGAGTTACTGCCCAGCACTGACTTAATTGGTCAGGACACTAGTATGGTCTTGATGGAAATAATTCTTCCAATATTGGGCAAGAAAGGAGATCAAAGGAAAACAACTAAATGTATCGCATGACAGTGTAATATATTAACTTACATTTACTCAACAAATACAGATACTGCACAAAGGCAACTCACAGATGCATATTCACATAGATGGGCAAGAGTGCTCAGTAGTGATCAGAATTGGCTAGATCAGGCAGATAGGAGCTTGGGTTCTTCTCAGTAACTGTGGGGCTTCAAAAGAGAGCTGACCTCAGCTCAGCTGTGCTTCAAAAGGAAAAGCAATGAGACATCTTCTTTGAAGCTACAAATCACCTTAACAGAACTGGGTCAGCATGATGTTCCTCTGAATCCCTCCAAGCACTTGGAAAGCTAGAAGGGAGGTCTTGAATTCCTCTTTGGCCCCTTCCAACCAGATGAAAGAAACTACCTGAAGTAATCCTGAAATATCTAAAATTCTAATTTTTTTGTTACATTCTCCTAGAGATGTAACAGTGTAACTTCATCAAGCTTGGGAATTCTGTTCAGCAAGTCACTATCCAAGTCAGGAAGAGATCCTAACATCCTATGTTCCCTTGTACTTTCCATTTATGAATTAGAAAGGCATGTTTTAAAACAAAGAGAAAGACATAATTCTGATGTCAGAAATGGCCAGAATTTCTACCCTTTTCAGAAACAGAGTGATACAGTTATTCAGCTCCAGGGAATACCATCTGAGGATACACAGCACAATCACAGGTATGCCAAGTCAAGCACAAGCTATTCCTCTGCTCAATACCCCTCAGAGATGACATTTAAATTTAAAATACTGTATAATCCAAAAAGTCTTCCAGTGCTGTCTACTCGGAGTAGAACCTCTTTTTTTTTAAAAAGGATACACTTTTTTTTTGTGTAGTACAGTGATGCTGATTAGAGTTATCAAACGACTAATGAAATCAAGTCAAATGCAGAAGTTAAACAAAATTAACAGGAGAGCCTAACTTTTTAAGAAGATGAACTATTTATAAATGAACATCAGAAATTCTTATCCAGATTTATCAGCTCCACAATCAGCCCCCACTGAACTTACTAATGGGGAACAGGAGGGAATCAATATATTGACCACCTATTTTTTTTTTCTCTGACATCTGGATGGGCGCAAAGAACTGGAGTATGTCTCCCCTCCAGCTTTTTTTACATTCCATACCACAGGCAAATTATGATTTCTTACATTTTCTTCTTTCACTGTTATGCTGACGACACTAAGCTGTATCTCTCTTATGATCATTTCCTTTCAAATATATTCCCGGTTCTAGAAAATTCAAATATCTGTGCACATTAATTCTTTAGGTGTTAATGATTGGCATACATTAAAAACCCCTATGCATAAACCTTTCAAAGCACTGTTTTGTTATGCTTTTTTTCATTATGCAATCTACCTGGAAATAAAGTTATACATAAATTTAGAGACAGCATGAAAAACATTTTCCTCTTATGGGAAAAGACTTTACTTATCAGAAATATTCAGTGTTCTGGATTGCCAACTAATCCCTGGAGTTACAAAGCAACCCATTCAACTATATTTTGACATGAGCGAGTAATGAAAGAGTTCAGAATTCTGTTTTGAAAGGAAAAGTTTGCAAAAAGCCATCTCAACTTTCCTTTGATATTCTACAGGTACCAGCTCACTGCTGCAGCAAAGGAGCATTTTGCTCACAATATGAAAAAACAGATGCAACTACTCAAAGGGTTTGAAGTCAGAACTGCTATATGCAGTCCTCTTTTTTTTTTTTCCCCTCAGAAATTAGTCCGGAGTAAAGAAGGTAAAACCACAACTTACAGAAGCATAAGCACAGGACTAGCGGCGTGCTGATAGCGAGTCCAGCACATCCACAATGATTTTACTGTGCAGTAAAATTGCCACCTGCATATTGAATCCAGCACCATCACAACTCCTTAGACTCGCCAGGCTCAACCTGCAAACCCAGACCACACTGAATTAGCAACTGTGTGCCAACATACTCGCAACAAGCCAGAAGCATCAGGCTCACCATAAAAGTGCTGCACCGATTAGAAATGTGAGAATCCTGTGTCATATTAATAAAGACACGAAAGCCAATGGGTACAGTCAGGATTAAAGCAGACTCATGCTTCACCAGAGCAAATTTCCACTCTGTTCATTAAACAGTTCAAGGAGTAAAAGCTCCATCCTCGCTTGCTCCTCACATTACTTCATCTAAATTTAAAGTTCCTGAACAGTCCTGCATCGAGCATCAGATGTAAGATCAGATGTAAGTATTTGTTGGATCAACTGACAGTGGATCATTAGCAATACTCCTACGGAAGTCAGTGAGACAAAAGGAAGAATGTTTATCTGAACTCCACAAATTTAAATATATTCTTAAAAATTTAAATATATTCTTAAAAATACAAACTCATATCATCTTCACAGAAGAGAGAAGTCATCAGAGGGCATTTCATTAAGCAGACAGTGTATCACTAGAGACACTGTCTCTGCCGAAAACAAAAAGCTATACAAACATACTTAAAACAGTAGAAAACAGTAATTCTTTACACAGAAATTCTGAGTTCATCCCCTCACTTACAAACACCTATAATGGCATCCTTGCTTGAAAACTGACAGTATGGAATAGCCCAGTCTCCTGTTAACAGAAAACACTCATCATACATGGCTGTGCTCAAACCAAATACTTAAGAGCATCACAACTGTAGTTACACTCAACTTAATCAGTCACAGACAGCTTTTAAGCAAAAGGTTTGTGTCCCTTTGCTATGCTACCTACTAGGTAATCTGGCACTTCATATCTTTGGATTTCTTTGTTTCAGGAGTCTCCGCTGAACTATACCCACGTTGCTATTATGCTGCCACACAAATGTTATTCTCTTTGACTTCACTGGAACCACAGTCTGAACATGCAAAACTTAGTCTGGGCCTGAGAAGCTTTTTTTCCCATTAATTCTTATTTATTCTTTTTCCATCAGGCAATAGAACAGGTAACAACTACAGCTGTATCAGCTGAAAGTAAGGAGCAATTTAGTACCAGTATCAAATCAACATTTAAATTATTTTAGGAGCTACAAGCTTTGTAATAATAATAAAATGTATATTATAATAAAATGTAAAATGTAAAGTGTATTATATAATACAATGTGTAGTTACTGTAATTCATAAACTGTATCATTTTGATTACCATATTTTCTTATGCCAAGTATCTGTTATATTGAATTACCTTTTTATTAAAATATTACACTATCAACCACACTATGTCAGGGTAGTACAGAGGCATGACAGATCAATAAGGAAAGCATTTATGTCTGTGTATATGAAAGTGCATGAGCATTATACCTACACTAAACAGCATGCACACATACATCTCCTACACGTATTATTTACACACATTCACATTAGAAATAACTAAAATGGTCTCTTTTTCTCACCTGATAATTATTACCACTGAAACTTAATGGAACTGCACATGAGAAACAAGCATATGAACACCGAACAGAATACATTTCTTTACTTGATGTCTCTATCTAGTGAAGATTTTGCCACTTATACAACCAAATCTCAGGTTTAATTTAAAAGTACTGTCAATTAAGATTGAACACATCTTACAACTGGAAATAAACACCAACATTGGTAATGTCCTTGTTATATACAGGAAAGGGCTGGAGCCCCTCTCCTATGAGGACAGACAGAGAGTTGGGGCTGTTCAGCCTGGAGAAGAGGAGGCTCCAGGGAGACCTTATAGCATACCTCAAGGGGGCCTACAAGAAAACTGGAGAGGGACTTTTGACAGGGGCATGTAGTGATAGGACAACGGGTAATGGTTTTAAAATAGAAGGAGGTAGATTTAGACTAGATATAAGGAAGAATTTTTTTCACAATGAGGGTGGTGGAACACCGGCGCAGGTTGCCCCAAGAGGTAGTGGATACCCCATCCCTGGAAACATCCAAGGCCAGGTTGGACAGGACTCTGAGCAACCTGATCTGGTTGGAGACGTCCCTGCTTCTTGTAAGAGGGTTGGACTAGATGACCTTTAAAGCTCCCTTCCAACCTAAACTATTCTATGATTCTATATCCTAGCCCTCATTTGGCAATGACACTCCTTAAATAACTCCTTAAATAACAGATCTTGTACGTGAAATATCAACTACACCACTCTTGTTCTAGTGAAAACATTTGGCAGCAGTATGAAACATTTATCAGAGTTATTTTTCTACTTATCCAATATAAAAACAATTAGAGACATTATAATGTCATTTCTCCATTATTTTCTTAAAAGTAGGCACATTTGGAAACTCTCCAATTTAAAGTCATCCTGTTTGCAGTATTCATTTAAAATAATGGGACTGGGCCATACAGAAGTTTAAGCAGAGACTAAAATAAATGAAACTTACAAGCAGTGCCAGTAGTCTGGAAGAACAGCTGTTCCAAATAGCATTTAAGGTTCCTACGAAATTTAATGCAAAAACCTAGTGATTTGAGAAAATTAGGAATGTAAGAAATAAAATACCATAAAGAATCATTTTAGTAATAATTGGTAATCAACTGATGAAATTCATAATTTAAATTTTCACGCTGCACGGCACAGTTTTATACCATTAGGTAGTAGAGAATTATGAGGTCTTTTAACATACTTTATTAACCATTTATTAACAAGATCTGCAAAGAAAGTTACTTCAAACTTAATGAGTTACTAACATGATTTCAGATTTGCAAAACTTTCATTATTTACGAGCTACCAAACCAACTCAATCTTTCAGTAAATTTTAAGATTAAAATAAATTTCTATTATTTATATAAAATACAGAAAATATATATTTGTTTATTTAAAAAAAAGGAAGCACTTAAAATGGTAAGCCCTACTGATTTACATAAGGTCTTTTTTTTCCATTGCTGAGATTCTTATAGGAGTTAGGCTCCTAAGTTGAATTTAAAAATCAAGATTTAGTTCTCTAAGGATGTGGATCTTGGGTGTTTAAATCACGAGTGAAAAAGGGATATACACTACTTCCATTTAAGCACAGGTAGCCTTTTTTTAAATGTGACTTTCCTGTGCCAAAAAGCAATAGCTTACTGCAACACCTACTCTTAATTCCAGTTTCAGAAGAGGTTAAAAAACATCAAATATTTTTACCACTGAAGGTACATACAGAAACACATGCATACACATAAAATAAGGTGATGCATAGAAACTTCTTTAAAACTTTCCCCGAGTTGTGCTTTACCAGTCAATAATTTATAATATAAAAGAAGCATTATGAATAATTTTAAAGCCTACATTAGAAAGGATGGTAAAGATTCATACTTTATACATCAATCTGTCCCTGGTATCTCAAAGCTGATGTTCTTGATGCTTCAAACATTTTAGGAAGATGGTTGGTATGCATATGTATCAGTTTACAACAAAAATGTTGAAGTCCATTAAAGTTACCTAGTTATAAAAATGACAGATCTAAGAAATGACAAGAACAACTCTACTGTATGTCAGGAGAGAGGGTAATTCTCTTGAGATTAAAACTTGTTTTAAGATATACAGTGTATTCTAATTGAAGACAGAATTTTAACTGCAATTCTAGGCATTCACTAGTAATTAGATATGCTTTCTCCACACCATATTTTTTACACTAAATTGAATTAAAGAAATTTATTAAGAAATTAATTCAATATCATTTCAATTAACTGAATTAATTAACTAATTAAACAATATTTTTAAATGGTGGAGCAATGACTTCCAAAGTTTAGTCTTGAAGTCTATAAGGTTGTGATGGTATTTCCTTCTTAGAGGTCTGCCTTTTGCACTTTATATTTACACAGCATGGTCCTGAAACAAACATCTTTGAGGACCTGAAATACCTCTCCACTGAAGGCTGCTACCTACGGAGCGAACAGCTGTGTGCATCCATCTGGGTAACCACTGGCCGTTTGGTATACAGACACATTACAACATCAGAGAAATCCCACTAATACAGAAAAGTTTATGAGAAGTTGGTTTTATAGTGCTAAAAATTTACCAGGTAACTGTGGTGTGTATGGGGTTTCTTTTTAAATTACACTTAAGCCAGTAACACCTCTGGAGTAGATTTGCTTTTATCTAGACAAAATGCCTTATGCCACCAGTTACTTTGTCTCATTAGGTCAGATTTTACTATGGTACTTTAGTACCGAAAAAACATCACCAGACCTTGCATAATCACTTCTTTTTTTCTTTCTTTTCAAGTACACATATACCAGGGAAATATTGCTATCCATATATATTTTAACATAGTTAGCACCTGAGTGGAGACAGTGCCTCACTATATGTTTACATTACGCTTTCCTCTCTCTCCTGAAAATATGCCAATGATTATTTTCTTTCTGGTTCATTATTTCTCAGACTTGAGAAACCTTCTCAGTATAAGTCAACTTTGCATACACATTTTTTCAGAAAAAAAAAAATTCCTTCTGTTAAATATTTGATATGCAAACTCTCCCATACATGAATAACTTGGTTCTTTTGTGTATCTCCATTGACTTAAAGGAATAAGGAACAATGGTCACCTTAGAGTAGCCAGGTACATATTTCAGTGTTGGTGGGGTAACTTCATTACAATTCAAAGACAGGAACTGCATTCATGGAAAGCAGCCATCCCAGTCAGTGGTACCCAGCAAGTGTTTCTCTATCACAGATTTTGAAAATGATGTGATTCTCCCCAGCTACCTTGGAAAAAAAGCACAGCATATGCATCCTGCTGCACAATGACAGGTTGCAGTCATGATGCCTCATGCAGTTGTTCCACACCGTGCCTGAAACAGTGCTTGCTTTCCTTAAGGTCAGATGCTCACAGTCCTGTGTCTGGGGAAGACTTTGGTCTTTGCTCTTCCCACTCAGGTGAGGTTTACACAGTATGGTCATGAAACATCAGAGTTATATAGAGGGGTGCCATGTTCGACCTTGTGCTCACCAACAGGGAGGGGCTGGTGGGGGATGTGAAACTGAAGGACAGCCTTGGCTGCAGCGACCACGACGCGGTGGAGTTCAAGATCCACAGGGCAGCGAGGAAACTACATGGCAAGCTCTCAGCCCTAGACTTCAAGAAGGCAGACTTCGGCCTCTTCAGGGACCTGCTGGGCAAAGTGCCATGGGAGGCTGCCCTGGAGGGAAGAGGGGCCCAGGAAAGTTGGTCCACATTCAAGGAGCACCTCCTCCAAGCTCAGCAGAGGTGCATCCTGATGAACAAGTCGGACAAAAAGGCCAGGAGGCCCGCGTGGATAAGCAAGGAGCTCCTGGACCAACTGAAAGTAAAGAAGAAAGCCTACAGAGGGTGGAAGCAGAGTCAGGTAGCCTGGGAGGACTAAAAAGAGGCTGTGCGGGTGGCCAGGGATCGGGTGAGGAAGGCTAAAGCCCTGACGGAATTGAATCTGGCCAGGGATATAAAAAGCAACAAGAAAAGCTTCTATAGGTATGTAGGGGACAGAAGAAAGTCCAAGGAGAATGTAGGCCCCCTCTGGAAGGTAACCGGTGAGATCCATCCGCAGGTCCTCAGGGAACTGGCGGATGAAGTTGCCAAGCCACTGGCCATCATATCTGAGAAATCATGGTGGTCTGGTGAGGCCACACTCAGAGAGTGGTGGTCAATGGCTCAATGTCCAACTGGAGACCAGTCATGAGTGCATCCCTCAGGGGTCCGTATTGGGCCTGGCCCTGTTCAACATCTTTGTCGGCGACATGGACAGTGGGATAGAGTGCACCCTCAACAAGTTCGCCAATGACACCAAGCTGTGTGGTGTCGTCAACATGCTGGAAGGGAGGGATGCCATCCAGAGGGACCTGGACAGGCTGGAGAGGTGGGCCCGTGCCAGTCTCATGAAGTTCAACCAGGCCAAGTGTAAGGTCCTGCACCTGGGTCATGGCAATCCCAGGCACAAATACAGGCTGGGTCGAGAATGGATTGAGAGCAGCCCTGAGGAGAAAGACTTGGGAGTGCTGGTGGAAGAGAAGCTCAACATGAGCTGGCAATGTGCTCTTGCAGCCCAGAAGGCCAATGGCATCCTGGGCTGCATCAAGAGGAGCGTGGCCAGCAGGTCAAGGGAGGTGATTCTCCCCCTCTACTCTGCTCTGGTGAGACCCCACCTGGAGTACTGTGTCCAGTTCTGGAGCCCCCAACATAAGAAGGACATGGCCCAGCTGGAGAAGGTTCAGAGGAGGGCCACAAAGATGATAAGAGGGATGGAGCACCTCTCCTATGAGGACAGGCTGAGAGAGTTGGGGCTGTTCAGCCTGGAGAAGAGGAGGCTCTGGGGAGACCTGATAGTGGTCTTCCAGTACCTCAAGGGGGCCTACAAGAAAGATGGGGAGAGGCTGTTCAGTAGGGCCTGTTGT
>JAAGAY010146891.1:1232-34703 GCA_011801015.1 Ardeotis arabs | reverse complement strand
GGAGTGGCACTCTAGGAGCGGTGTTAGGAGTGTGCCTGGGGGGAGAGGTCTTTCAGGAGGGGGCGGCGGGTCTTTGGGGTCTCCCCTGTGCTGTTCTCTGCCTGATGCCTTTCTTCAGGAAGCCCTGGAGCTTGCTGGGACCTCTCATGTCCGAAGCCAAGGTGTTCCACCTGAGTTTGCAGTGGTGCCCACGGGACGGTTTGGACCAGGCTTGTCGCAGGATCGCCGCTTGTAGCGAGCGGGTGGGTGGCTGCCGGCCGGGGTGATCTGCCAGAGGGTGTTTGCAGTGGCAGCCGGCTCTGGTCGCCGCCTGCTCTGGCTGGCGGGGAGGGGCTGGTGACTCTGTTCGTGTCATCGCTCTGTCACGACCCGTCTCGCCTGGTACGTCGGCTGTTGGTGAGCCGCGGGCACGTTGGCCCAGCTCAGGAGGCCTGGGCTCAGGTCTGGGTTTCGCAAGAGCTCTCCCCGGCATCTGATAGGAAGGAGGCGCGGCGAAGCTCCTTGCTGTTGAATTGTGACTGGTGTCCCAGCTTCCTCCCTCGCCTTTCTCCCGACAGGGATAGCACGGCAGCCGTGTCAGCCGGCGTCGGGACGGGGAAGCTGCGGGGCAGGCAGGCCGGCGGCCAGGAGGCTTTCCTGCCCTGTCGGGAGGCGGGCCGGGCTCCGCATTCTTGCGGCGATGTTGGGAATCTGTGTTATCGTCCTTCGGAGCGAGCGGGAGCATGATTCACCAGAAAGTCCTCCGGGAACGCAGTGGGGTTTCAGGTTTCTTGAACTATCAGCTAGCAATTCCGGGACTGGGAATATGTCAGCCCAGACTCTCCTCGCCCGGAGCTTCCTCCCCCTCTGCTGCTGTTCAGACCGTGCTGGAGGAGACGTACTGAAAGCAGGTTTTGTTGTTCTCTTTTGAGGTTTCTTGTCTGCTGAGGTCCCAGGCTTTGGTGGAAAGCTGTGGCTTTTCAGACGCGCCAGGCGCAAATGCTCTCCCTCTGCGTTTTGATGTAGCCCCTCCCTCACAGAGGTCTCGACTGTGCCTGTAAGCCGCCCTCCCCGCGAGAGGTAGGCTGGATCGTCCCCCCGCTTAGTGACGGAGGGATCGAGGCACCCAAAGAGTACATCTGGCTCGGGGTCACTCGTGGACGCGGGGGCAGGAGCCGGGAGCCTCGGCTCCTTGCCGTGGCCGCTGGGAATTCGGTTTGCCATTGTCTTTAAAAGGGCTGGGCTGCGCTGGGCGTGTTGCTGAGTTGCAGAGGGAGCCAGATTTCTGTGCAATCTCCTTTCTGGCCTCTTCTTTTTGGGATGGTTTGGATCGGGAGTCTCCCCGTGTCAGGGTATCTGCTTTCTGACTGATTCCTCTCTGCGGCCCAGATGTGTGGCACGCCAGCAGGAATCTGGTTTGAATCCGGGGGTGCGTGCAAGGAGCAGGCAGCAATCGAGATGGCTATCGGCGCGCGGCAGCCAGGCAGATGGGAGGCCGGGGTGGGTCCCCACCGTGCATCTGCAACAGGATCCCACTGTTGCCGCTCCCGAGAGCGGAGCAGAATCTGCAGGCAGCTGCCTCTGGCCTTGCTCCCATTAGGATTTGCGAGGGGAGTGCGGTCAGTCCTGGTCAAGGCTGGAAGAGGAGGGCTGCCCAAGGTTGATCCAGGGCCACCCCCTCCGCCCAGGGTGGCTTTCCGTCCCACAGCTGGCCGAGGGGAGGCCCTGGGTGTCCTCCCCGGAGCACCAGCCTCCTCCCAAAACGAAGGAAGAAGATAGCTGCCCCAAAAATGTAACGTTCTGGAGGGACCTCGCAGCCGTGAGGCCCGTCCGCGCTGCAGGCAGCGCCGGTAGGTCTCGCTGTGGCGGCTGCCAGGTCCCTCGGGATCGATGCGTGTGTTCCCTGCAATCTGACCTGGGAGCCAGAGGGACGGGGCTGCATCCCGAGCGGCAGTCCCCGGGCTCTGCAGGCGTGCTCTTAGCGGGGCCCCGGTTTTCCTCCTCCCTCCCCGGGGTACTGGGATGCCCATGCTACGCTGTCCTAGGGTTGTGCTGCTGGGCGTTTTGGGTGAAGCACGTTGGGATCTCTTTGGAAGGCGATGCCGTGTCCGTGCGGACGTGCCACAGGCGTCTCGCAGCCCGTTGGCGGTGGTGGCACCTCCTCGGCCGGTCTAGCCGCAGCCTGGCGTCAGTCGGTTTGTGACCCTCAGGACTGCGGCGCAGCGCGTTGCAAAGATCGCCGAGCGCGGCGCAGCAGGCGGGGGCTGCGGGCCACCAGCGGCGGGAGCTGCCGCAGGGCTGGCTTTCCGGAATGCTGTCTGGCAGCGGCCTCTTCCAGCGGGGTGAAGGCTCCCTGCGGCTGGCTGGCCAGCGGCTGCAGGCAGCGCGTCTGCCTAACGCGGCAGCTTGTGCCATATGGACCTTCTCCTCCTCCCCGCTTGCCCTCTCTGCGTCTCCTTGCCCGCGCTGCTCCCCTCCCCCTGCGCGCGCTCTGACAGAGCAGTTGGGCAGGCGCTGGGACGGCAGCGCTGACATAAATCTCTCCTGGTGTGGAATGAGGGGTATAAATATCCAGAGAGTGATGTGATCTTTCCAGCTGCTATTAATAGGTCCCTGGAGAAGAAGAGCGAGCGAGCGAGCCTGGCTGACACTTAAAGGGCTAGCAACTCCCTTATGCGCTGTGAAAATTAATCGGCGCTGAGGCTCGCCGTCTTCCTCCGGGCTAGCGCAGAGCCCTCGCGAGGTGTGTGGGGAGGAGGCGGAGGAGGAGGGAGATACTGACGCCTGGCTAGTTAGGAAGCGGTGACGGGCCAAGCTGTGCACCAGCCATCCCACTAACTAACGAGGAACGCCTGGGCGATAGCGCTGTGCGTGCGGGCTGCGCTCGGCCGGGCGCCGCGGCGTGCCAGCCCGCCGCCGGCTCAGCCTTGCCTCGCAGGGAGGCAGGTGCCGAGGAGTCCCTTGTGCAGGCCGGGAACGCGCTGATGGCAAGCTGCAGCCTGTGCCTTGTGGCCGTCGCCGTATTCGGGGGTTACTGACGCAGAGCAGGGCCGAGCGCGCCTTGCCCTGCTGCTCCGGGCACGGTGCTTTGCCCTAGCAGGGCGAGCCCTTGGCTTTTGCCGCTGGTCCGTCCTCAGGCTCGCCCTCGGCAAGCCAGGAGCGGCGCGCGTGGTGCTGCTGAGCTCTTGCGGCGCTATTTAGAGCTGCGGGGTTTGGTCTGGAGCTGGTGCTTCCTCTCCCTGGGTGGCAGGAGAAATCTGCGCGCAGCATCTGGCCTGCTCGGCGCAGATGGGAGGAGCAGCCCACGGGCCCGGTAACCCCCGCGTGCTGGGAAATTTCTCTGCCTGCGCACGGGAAAGGTTTCTGAGTGCGTCGTGGGGGCGTCGTGCAAAGCACGTAGCAGACGTAAGCAAACAGAGAGTAGTGCCTCAGCTTCCACGAACACATGGTTTACTCTCCTTCCCTCCTGCTCCCCGAGAAGTAGAGAAAACTGTGACAGCAGTCCTGGCTTTGGGGTCTGCAGCTTTGGGATCACGGGCGCGTAGCAAGGAGGCTGCAGCAGAGGAGCGTGGAGCCCCCCCGGCAGGAAGAGTTACGTCCTCTAGATGAAGAAAGCGAGGAGCAGTTCTCACGGGGACGTGCATCTTTCTGCGCCGGGACCGTCTCCGAGGGCTTAGCGGTGAGCACGGTTCAGGCCAGGAAGAGTCGGTGCGCAGGAGCCGCGACCGGAGGTCAGGGCCACCCTCCGCCCGCGCCGGTAGCCCCTGAGGTGAGGCTGGCTGATGTCCCGCACCGCCTGTGCCATGTTGAAGAAGGCTACTCGCTGCGAGTGGGAGGTACTCCTAGGCCAGGAGGGATGCACCCAGCAGTTGCCAGGGTTCGTAGCAGCCCTCCAGAACATGCGATGCGCTCGGGTACCACGGAGCCGCGTCCCAGTCACTGTAATGCCTGTGCAGAGTCCGAGGGGAGGAATCCCAGCGCAGGCCTAAGAGGCTCCACCAAGGCAAACAGATCTGCGGGGAGGGCTGCTGCGGCGTTGCTCAGCTGCGTGCACGTCCTCCAGCCCAGAAGCCTGCGTGCTCTGCCCTAACCGCCTCTGCCCCGAAACGCTCTGCCTCAGCCTGCGGGGCTGCTCAGAAAGCTGGGCTGGGTCTGGAGCAGGAGAGCCTCACCCCGCTCTCCCGGCAGGCCCGCCGCACGTTGCGTCATCCTGCTGGGCTGGAGGCTGCTGCCGCAGTGGACGCTCCCCCAGCCAGGGCCTTGGAGCAGGAACTGTCCCTCAGGGAGAGACGGGGACACCGCTCAGCTGAGGAGCGCCGCGCTCCCGGCTCTGCCCTTGCCGTGCAACCCACTGCCACCGCCTCCTCTTAGTCCTCCCGTACCCCGTCCCGGCTTTTTCTTCATAGGCTTCCAGTGAGACCATTTTCTGTCTGCTCCGGTGTCTCTCGTGTGTTTTGCACAGCGGAGGAACCTGATTTAGCAGCAGAAGGGGTCCCTGAAACCAGCAGGGCACCAGATTTCGGTTCAGGGTCGCAAAGTTGTCTGAGCTGTGGGGACACCTGTGAAATAGCTGTGAGGATCCGCTCACCAGCGGGCCAGGCTGGCACGGAGCGCCCCGTTCTCGTCACGGCCCCCGAAACGAGAGCTGTCGCGTCCACGCCTGTGCCTTGGAGCGCTGGCGAGCCTGCCGTGCCTGGGTGGGAGAGTGCCGCTTGTCTGCGCGCAGTGGTGGGGCAGCATCCGTGGGTCAGAGGGGCCCGGGCTGGTTCCCGGCAGAAGCGGGTCTGGGTTGAGCCTCGCCGCAGGCTTTGTCTGGTGCTGCGAGCCAGCCGCAGCCCCCGCGCGCCAGCCCTGGGCAGTGCCCCTGTCAGCTGCGCCCGCGCAAGGGGCTCCCGGTGACTCGCTGCCCTCTTCTCTTGCAGGTTTCTGACCGAAGGGCCTGGGAGCTCCCTCCACTGGCGCTGTGGGAAGCTTTAGCCAAACCAATGCACCCTGACAACAAACTGCCCAGCCATGGCAAGGCAGGCAGCAGCGGTGCCCTGGCCCAGCACCACAACGTGAGCCAAGCACCCACCTGCAACCTGGGCGCGAAGGGCGTGGGCGCGGGCAGCCATGGCGGCAAGGCCACTCAGATCTCTCCTGGCAACTCTGGACTGAAAAACAGCCAGAACGCTGTTCCAAACTTCAGCTCCTTGAAGGGCAAGGTGAAACGGGAACGGAGCATCTCGGTGGACTCCGGAGAACAGCGAGAAGCCAGCACCCCTTCGCAGGACGCAGAATCAAAAGGTAATACTCTCCTGAGCCGTGCCTCAACACGTCCTCCTTGCAGTTGCTCCAAGCGTCCTGGCAGGACCTGGGATAGGAGCAGCTGTGAGCATCTTGGGTTCTGTGCTATGGCTTCTGTCTGGGCTTGTCCTGGCTGCCTTGCGCGTCTGCATCGCTGCGTGTCACATCCTCGGTTCTGGGACCAGGGTGGCTGAGCATCGTCTTTGCATTTCGTTCCCTACGCCGTTTGTTACACTGGGAATCTGGGCCTCTGGTTTTCGTGGGCTACCGAGGCCAGCTGAGCAAGAGCGCGGTTCCCTGAAACGGTTCCGAACACCCCCGCTTTGCAACGTGCAGACTTTCAACTCGGGAGCGCGTTGTTTTCTGTCTCCTCGCTGTTGGCAGAGAGCTGCCTTTGTGGTGTTCTTGCAGCTGCCCGACGACTGGGTCGTGGTTAGCGAGGAGGTGCTGCGAGGGTCGCTGTCTGAACAGTTCTGTGGTTTTGTCAGCGATGGATGACTCTTCTGTTACAGCACGCGGCTTCTGGAAAAGGGCTGAGTCAGCGCTTCCAAACCCTCTGCCTCCCCTGTAGCCTCTTGCGTTCCACCGAGCACTGTGCTCAGCGGCTGCGTGGGACGCTTGAGCATCTTGAGGGGCTGGGGCTGTCAGAGGAGAAATCCCAGCGGTGCCCTTGGTTCCAATCAAGACTCGCGCTTGGTCCCCAAACACGGAGCTGCTGTTCTGGCTCGTGCCGCTGAGTGTTCGTGCCACAGAGGATGGGAACGTGCCCTCCCGTTCCAGTTTCAGGTTTTAGTTGCTAAATCACAGACCCCTGTAAGTTTAGGGTTTGGACCAGTAGCTGGACGTGCCCTGAGTTTGCAGGCCCCGTGTATTCAGTAAGAAGATCTCATTCCGAAGCGGTCGCTCCGACAGGAGTGTCTTGGTGGGGCTGGCCGCACAGACAAGGAGCCCGGAGCCAGCAGGTGCTTCGGGATCTTTACCAGGGCTGGGGGGTGTCACTGTGAGGCGTCTCGCCCGGTGCAGTGCCGGTGTGTGGCTCGCAGCGGGCAGGGCCCCGGCCTTCCCAGCCCCTGCCGGGTCTCCGCGGCTCCTCTGAAGCTCTGTCTCTTTGCAGGTGAGGTGGCTCCCCGCAGCAAGCGGCGGTGCGTGCTGGAGAGGAAGCAGCCGTACAGCGGGGATGAATGGTGCTCTGGGCCGGACAGCGAGGAGGACGACAAGCCCATCAGCAGTGCACACAGTGAGTGTCTGCCTCCTTGCCGGCCCAGGAGCTGGGATAAAGCCAGGTGCGGCCTGCAGCTCGGCCGCGCAGGTGGCGCTGGCGCCTTCAGCTCTGCCTGCGCGTGCCCAGTTTGCGGGTGCGTGGGACGGCGGGCCGTTGCAGCTGGCGGTTGTTGGGCTGTGAGAGCCTCTGTGGCCACGCAGTGGGGTGTGGGACCTGTTTTGTGGAGATGCTGCCGAGATGCTGGAGGGGAAAGCGTTGAGGCTGGATGTCCCCGCTCTACTTTGCTGCGGCCACACCAGCGGCAGAATTTCTGCCTTGAAAGCATGCCTGGCGTAAATCTGGTGAAGCGTGCCTGCCCTGGTGATGGCAGCAGCCGGACTACACGAGATGCGTTGCCCTCGCTCCTGTTTTCCAAAAGCATCAAAACTCTTTGATTTTTGGAATCTAAAATTCAGTTTACTTTCAAATTGCAACAGGGAGAATCTGAGAGAACAGGGCGAGGTCCTGCGGGGCCGGCCACAGCTGATGGAAGTGTCTGACACTGAGCAGTGGTGGCCTTTGTGCCTGCCAGACCCTATGGCCATCGCCTCCGGGATGTCCCCCTGTGCCTTGTGTGTGATCCGGAGCCGGGTGATGCCGGGGGTCCATGCCGGGGGTGGCAGGTGGGGGGCGAGGGGAAGGCACCGTACGCTCCTGGTCACTGCTGTGCATGTAATGTTAATGAGGAAGATTATCTAATGACAGTGGGGATTCCTTGTGCCGCTCCGAGTGCGGCACCTGCACTGGGATGTTGGGCCCGTGGGTGGGGAGCAGGGAGACCCCCCGGGCCTGTGCTGGGGGGCGGGAGGGGCCGGGCAGTGGCTCTGCCCGTCTCACCTGTCTGTCTCCTGTGCCCGCAGGCTGTAATGTAGCAGACCCTGCGATGTCCGCGGCCCCGCAGCTCGGCCCAGGGCCCAACCCGCTGCCCAACCTGAGCGAGACGGCGTCTTCCAGCGCGCCCCACGGTGCTGGCCCCGGCTTGCGGGCAGACGCTGCGGCGGGCGGAGGCGGCGGAGCAGGAAAGCAGCCTTCGCAGTTCGTTTACGTCTTCACGACACACCTGGCTAACACGTAAGCAGTAAGGCCCGTCCGCGCTCCCCTGGCGAGGTTCGGGAAGTTTGCTGGCAGCTACTTCTGGGCGGGCAGACTTGGTCTTAAAGCACGCTTCCTGCCAGCGATGCCCAGCAGTGCGTTCTGCGACACACGCCGTCGGGCGCGTCTAGTCCCCGTCCAAGGAGAGGATTCACCCAAAGCCGTGTGGACTGCGGGTCGGAAGTATCTAAGGGGCTGGGCATCACGAAGAGTGCCATGTGACGCTTGGCATTCTCTGCTCCGTTCCTCCCTTCTGTCCTGCCTCATCTCAGCCGTGGAGCCTTAGCAAGGCTGTTTGGTGTAGAGCTCTGCTGCACCGCGGGTTTGGTGTGACAGATCCCAGAGCACCTCGGTGACAGCCACCTTAGGGCAGCAGCAGGCACGAGGCAGAGCTGAGCGCTCCTCAACGGGGCATGGGGAGAGGGAAGTTCCAGGGTAAGCGATCCTGGGTTGGAGAACCTCCCTAGGGCCCGTGCAGGACAGGTGGGAGGACTTGGGGAACATCGCGCCTTCTCGGTGACCTCCAGAGATTTCCCTCTTCCCGAAGGGCTGAAGAGGGGAGGTGGCTCCTGCGGCCTGGGATGGGTGGGATGGGGCACCGTGCCTGTTCTCCAGCGGTTCGTACTCTCTCCCCAGAGCTGCAGAAGCTGTCCTGCAGGGCCGAGCTGACTCCATCCTGGCCTACCACCAGCAGAACGTCCCACGGGCAAAGCTAGACCAGGTATACCAGCTGCGGAGCAAACGCTCCTCTTGGCACGTGCCGCTGACCGCTGAGCCTTCCCTTCCGGCATGGCCGTTCTCCTGCGGTTCTTGGCTCGGCTGTGGAGGAAGGGGGCATCAGAACGCCCTTTCACTGGGCTGGGAAGCTGCTCTGCTGTGGAACCTCTTCGGAGCGAGTCCTAGCTGCTGCACACTGTGAAATGTTTGGGATGGGGCGCGGTACGTGGCCCCGCAGCCCTGTGGGCAGTGCCCGACTGTGCGTGTCCAGGGCGTGTAATGGGGCCTGCTGCTTCCCCGCAGGGAACAAAGGAGAACTGCCACGGGGCACGTTTTTTGGGACAGAGGTCTCCCGCAGGGCGCAGGGAAGCATTACCTACCCAGGGTCTTTCCTGCTCACGCGTATTTCCCTTTTCTCTGCCAGGCACCAGCTCCTAAAGTGCTGGGGGTTGCTGAGCCGCTTCCGATTAACCCTCCTGCTGCCAACACTCCACAGTCCCAGCCGCCGGCACCTCAAGCGAGTCAGCCGCAGCCGCAGCCTCCCCCGCCGCAGCCTCCGCCGCAGCCTCAGGCCGTCGGTCAAACGCCTTTGCCCGCGGCCAGCAGCCTGCCCCAGGAAGGGACGAGCGAAGATGTCCGGAGAGACCTGACTCCCAACTCTTTGGGGAACAGCAGCGGCAGCAACCAGCCCGGAAGTAACCACCCAAATACGCCCACCGCGTCTGCCACCGCCATGCAGCCCGGGCCGGTGGACTCCTCCGCCACGTCCGGCTCCGGCCTCCTTGGGGAGGGCCCGGGTCAGGGGATGCCGGGGAACGGGCAGGCAGGCCTGGGCCCCAGGAACCCCATGAACTCGGAGGGGCTCTCGAAGGAGCAGCTGGAGCACCGAGAGCGCTCTCTGCAGACCCTGCGGGACATTGAGCGCCTGCTGCTGCGCAGCGGGGAGGCCGAGCCCTTCATGAAGTCCAGCCAAAACGCCGGGGAGGGCGGGACGGCCCCTCAGCCGCAGGCTGCCCCTGCGCAGCCCCCTGCGCCTGCCGCCAGCATGAAGAAGTACGAAGAGCCTCTGCAGTCCATGATCTCCCAGACTCAGAGCCTCGGCGGGCCCGGTCTGGAGCACGAGGTGCCCCACCATCCCGGCGCGGACATGGGGCAGCAGATGAACATGATGATGCAGCGGCTGAACCAGGACAGCCTGACACCCGAGCAAGTGGCCTGGAGGAAGTTGCAGGAAGAGTACTACGAGGAAAAGCGACGGAAAGAGGAGCAGATCAGCATCCACGGCCGGCCCATGCAGGAGATCATGATCCCGCAGTCGATGGGGAGCATGATGATGCGCGGGCCCCCGCCGCCCTACCACAGCAAGCCCGGGGAGCAGTGGCCGCCGGGGATGGGCAGCCAGCTGCGGGGGCCCATCGACGTGCAGGACCCCATGCAGCTGCGGGGAGGGCCGCCCTTCCCGGGGCCGCGGTTCCCTGGGAATCAAATGCAGAGAGTGTCTGGCTTCGGAGGGATGCAGAACATGCCCTTGGATGCTCTTGGGCCCATGAACGCCATGCAGAGGCCTGTCCGGCCCGGCATGGGATGGAGCGACGATATGCCTCCTATGGGAGGCCCCGGGAACTTCCCGCAGGGCACCCTGCCCTACCCGTCGGGGCAAGGGGACCCCGAAAGGTTCATGAATCCACGTGCCAGGGAGGAGATCCTGCGGCATCAGCTGATGGAGAAGCGCCCGGTGGCGATGCAGAGGCCCATGGGGATGTCCGGCAACTCCATGAGCCAGGGCATGGAAATGGAGAGGATGATGCAGGCTCACAGGCAGATGGATCCATCCATGTTCGCTGGGCAGATACCGGGGGACGGCCTGAGCGGTGCCCCGATGGGAATGGATTTTGCAGGCACTCGGGGGATGCTGAGCCCCCCTATGAGTCAGTCGGGCCTTCGGGACATGGACGCTCCCATGGGCCCCGGCAACCTCAACATGAACATGAACGTCAACATGAACATGAACATGAACCTCAACGTCCAGATGACCCCGCAGCAGCAGATGATGATGTCGCAGAAGATGAGGGGCCCCGACATGATGGCCCACCAGGGCGTGAGCCCCGAGGAGCTGGCCAGGGCGAGGGCTCAGAACGGCAATGGCGGTGCAATGCTGGGGGGACCCCAGAAAATGATGATTCCCTCCCAGTTCCCCAACCAAGGACAGCAAGGCTTCTCGGGCGGGCAAGGGCCTTACCCCAGCGTGCCCCAGGAGATGGGCAGCGGCTCGGACATGTTCAGCCCTGAGCAGGGCGCCATGCCCGTAGGGAGCATCGGTGGCACCACCAGGCTCAGCCACATCCCTCTGCCTCCGGCCTCCAATCCCGCTCCCACGCAAGGGGGCAACCTGGCCAACATGCACCCGGCGCCTTCCCGGGGGCTGGGCCGCCGGCCCTCCGACCTCACCATCAACATCGGCCAGATGAACTCCCCCAGCATGGGGCACCTCAAGTCTCCTACCCTCAGCCAGGTGCACTCGCCGCTGGTCACCTCCCCCTCTGCCAACCTCAAGTCCCCGCAGACGCCCTCGCAGATGGTCAGCATGCCGCCTTCAAACCAGTCCGGGCCCCTCAAGTCCCCCCAGGTGATGAGCTCCTCGCTGAACGTCCGGTCTCCGACTGGCTCACCGAGCCGCCTGAAGTCCCCTTCTATGGCCGTTCCTTCCCCTGGTTGGGTGCCGTCTCCCAAAGCCACCATGCCCAGCCCGGGAGTCAACCAGAGCAAGCAGGCTCTCAGCATGAACTCGTCAGCTTCCATGGGAGGACTGGATCAGGGTACGCCGGGTGTCTCGTCTGCGAGTGCGCGTCTGCGCTCGGTTTGGGTGGGCCTGCGGGCAGCGTTCCTCTCCAGCCCGCGTGCTCTGGCAGGACCGGGGAGACGCTCGTGCCCTTGCGTCTCGTGGAGCGAGTCTTTTCTCCGGGGGTCCCAACAGGGCCCTTTCAGGCAGACGGGAGGGCAAAGAGAGCGGCTTTTACTTCAGCCCCGGCTCACGCTCCGCGATACGGGCGGCACAAGACATGTCCGTGCTGGGCAGTCGGGGCAGTTTGAAGTGAAGTCCATCGCCGTTCTGGAGCGGGGACTCCTCGTGAGCCTCTTCAGAATCCGGAGGGTGCTGAGCTGTGCCAGCTCTGCGTCGTGCGGCCTCCTCTGGCCACGGCCGTCGGAAGGAGGGGACGGGGTTGCTGTCTGGCGGGAGCAAGCCACGATGCGCGGGCGGTACTAAGCTGGTCTCTCTCTCGCTTGCAGGTTCTCTGCCTTCCGGGCCTCGGAGCAGCTCCTCCGCACCAGCCAGTAACACCTCTAGCACCATGAATCCCAACATGCCTTTTACTTCCTCTCCAGATCCATCCCCCTCCCAGAACCCCCTCTCGCTGATGATGTCCCAGATGTCCAAGTACGCCATGCCCAGCTCCACGCCGCTTTACCACAACGCCATCAAAACCATCGCCACCTCTGATGACGAGCTGCTGCCGGACAGGCCCATGCTCCCGCCTGGAAGCATGTCAGGTGCGCGGTTCTGGGGCTGGGCTTGCGAGGGGTCGGACCGTCTCCTGGCCGCCGGCAGGCCTGAGGCGCCGGGCGGAGGAGGCGTTACAGGCCGTGTTCTCCCACCGCCTGCCATGTCGGATAGCTCAGTTCATAACAGTCGCAGTGCCCGGGCTGTCCGCAGCTTTTGGCTGGGGTGTGCGGTCTGGAAGGACATGAGCCAGTCTGGCCTCCGAGGTGCCCTTCTTCCAGGAGCTCTGGAAGTTTTCTGAGCTACCTTTGCCCTGTGCGGACGCGCTGGCCCTCGGTTTTCCTGGCTCCTGGAGTTGCCTCAGGCCCGGGACTGGCAGGCAGAGGTCTGCTGCTTGGAGCCCTGGTGTTCCTGTGCAGCGGGACAGGGATGCTCTGAACAGGGTTTGGGAGCCTGGTGTCCCAGCGGAGCCCAGGTGCCTGCGCAGGCGAGGCTGTGTCGTAGCGTCGTTCTGATTTCACTGGGCGGCAGGCAGACACGCTCCGCTGGCCGGCGGCGCTGGTGGGGACAGCTAGGCAAATGAGTGTTTTTCATCACTCAGTGACCAGCCCGAAGGGGAATTCCAGCACGCTGTACCTCTTGATTTAGGGGTTTAAAGCTGTCTGATAAATATTTTTGGCAGTTTTCAGAACGAAATATCAACTTTTGGACTCTTTCACTGCTGAGCAGTCACTGAGGTTGGCTGCAGGCATGCAAATGCATCGGCTCCCTCCTAGCCCGACCCCCTCCGCAGGCGCCGGTCGCTCCGCTGTACTGACGAGCGCAGGCCTCCCTCTCGGCCAGCACCTGCGTCGGGCTGCCGACTCCTCTGCTTTCTGTCTCCTCGCCGCCCGAGGTCGTGTGGTCGCAGGAGCCTGCCGGGTGGCCAGCCGTGCGGGCGGGCAGTGGTGAAGGGTCGCTTGGTCCTCGGCGCCTTCCAGGCGGCTGAGAGCCCTGCCGAACTCGTGGCGTGGGGCTGTCCCGACACGCAGAGCCAGCCGGGGGGGCTGTAAGGACCTGCAAGTCCAGCATGGGACTGGATGAGACTGGAATGGTGCGCTGCCGCTCGTGGCCTTGCGGAGCTGGAGCCGGGGGTGCTTTTTCCTGATGTCGGTGCTTTGCCAGCCCACTGTGTGGCTTCACACGCCGCGCTCGGGGTTTTCTGAGGAGGAGTGCTCGGCAGGCTCCCAGGGTGTGGAATTTGCAGCCCTGAGAGGTCTGTGGGCAGAGCTGACTCTTCTCTCTCCTTCCTCTCCTTAGGCGTGACGGGGAATCAGCCGAATCAGCTGCACTTGAACTCCGTGGGGCCTGGATCCTCTCAGAGCCCCATGGGAATGAACCTGCCTGGTCAGCAACCCCTCTCCCACGAACCGCCGCCCACCTCCATGATGTCCTCCCCGAACCCTCTGGGCTCCAACATTCCTATGCACCCGAGCGCGCCGGGGGCGGGCGTGCCCCCCCAGAACCCCATGATGCTGCCCCCGGGGCCGCAGGACTCCTTGAACCAGCAGTGCGGCCCCGTGCCCAACAGCTCGCAGATGATTCCTTCCAACCAGCTGGTGTTCCCCCGCATGCAGCAGCCCCACAACGCCATGCCGTCGCCCGCCGGCGGCATGCCCATGGCCCCCGGCGCGGGAGGCGGCCCTGGGATGCAGCAGCACTACCCGCCGGGGATGCCGCTGCCGCCCGAGGACCTTCCCTCCCAGCAGCCCAGCCAGATGCCGCCCCAGCCGCACCTGATGGGCAAGAACATCCCCCCTCGGATCGGCGAGCCCTACCCGCCCGTGCTTCCCGGGGTGGCGTCGGTGCTGAACGACCCCGAGCTCAGCGAGGTCATCCGCCCCACGCCCACGGGCATCCCTGAGTTCGACCTGTCCAGGATCATCCCGTCGGAGAAGCCGAGCAGCACCTTGCAGTATTTCCCCAAGAGCGACAGCCAGGCGCCCAAATCGCAGCCTTCCAACCTCCACCTCATGAACCTGCAGAACATGATGGCTGAGCAGCCCCCGGTGCGGCCAGGTATGAACGCCCCCAGCCTCCCCGGGCAGCAGGGCGTGCAGAGGGGCCTCGGCGTGCCCATGTGCCACCCCGGACAAGTGCCCGTGCTGGGCAGGACAGGCATGCCGCCGCAGCAGGGCATGATGGGCAGCGGCATGCACCAGGGCATGATGTCTCCGCAGCAGAGCCTGATGGCCCAGCAGAATTTCATGCTGATGCAGGCCAAGCAGAGGAGCATGTCGGTGTCGGGGGAGATGTACGCTCAGACGGGACACATGATGTCACCTCAGGGCTCCCTCATGGGGCCCCCGCCTCAGCAGAACCTCATGGTCACGCACCAGATGAGGCAGAGGAGTGTCTCCCTGGACAGCCAGATGAGTTACATCCCCGGGCCCGGGAACATGGCCAACCTGCCTTTCTAAGCCCGGCCGGCGCGCGGGGCGGGGCGGGGAGGGGACGGGGCCGCCGGACGGGCGTTTTTAAACCTTTCTTCGGGGGAGGGTTGGGGGCCAGCGCCGGTGGAGGACACCACGTGGGATGCTTTTCGTATCAGATTCGCCTCTACACAGAAAACCAGATGTGCAGTAAACTTGATGTGAATTGGGTTTCTTTTTCCTTTCTTTTTGGGGAAGGGGAGGGTGGAGGGGCTGGGAGCGGGGCTGCTTGAACCCTGCGTGGTGACCTGGGCGTCCAGACCCTGTGGCAGTTTGTAAAGTTTTCAGTTACGGTTTTTCTCCGTCAAGTGCTTTTCTTTCCCTTTTTTTCCTGTCTCCTTTTCCTTTTTTCTTTTTATTGTTTTTCCTTTTTTTTTTTCCCCCTGTTTAAGCAACCAAAACGTGCAAGAGGGTTTTTGGAACTAGCTGTAAATAGGTCGCTGGGAAAGGCAAAACTTGTGCTGGTTTTTAATTGTTCTGTATTTCTGTGTTTTAATAGAAGCCTCCAAACATGTTTTTAAAAAACAGAATCAAAAAACATGCTAAAGGCAACAGTGTACAAGGATTGTAAACTCTCCGTGGGGAGGCAGGAGGATCCCCGGGGCACAGGGCGTTGAGAGATCCCGTGGCAGAGCGACCCTGTGTCAAACCCGTGCTGTCCGAGCGGTGCGCGTGCGCGGGCTGTATCGGTTCACGCAGACCTGAGGCCCCTGCGGAGGCTGTGCCGAGTACACGAGCACAACCGACGACCCAGGACCGTCAGGGAGGTCAGAGCTGCGGCCCCGGTGCAGCGTTGCCGAGCAGCGCTCGTCTGGCAGGGCAGAGGCCGCAGCTTCGCGGGACGCGGTGGGCGCTGCTCCCGGCAAAGCTGCCGTGGCTGGGACGCGGAGGACGCCGGCTCTTTGGCCGGAGAAGCGGTGAGGATCTAGGCTTCACGGATGTGCGCGTGCTGGACCCGAAGGTGGCCCGTGCCACCTCTAGTCCCTTCTTTTTGCTTCGCACCCTGTCCCCTGCGGGCAGGGTGGTGCGGTGCGTAGGGATAGATGGGCTCCGAGATGGGCGAGGCGATGCGTTCCTGTGCTTCCGGGAGAGGCTAGGTGGGACCTCTGCTCTTCCTACGGCAGTCCTGTACCTTCCGCAGCCGCGCCCCCTCTACCTCTGCCGTCGAGCGCTCTCCCAGGTCTTCCTCGGGCTTGTTGGTCCTCCTCCTCCTCCTCCGGAGTTTCATAGGGAATCTTCATTCCATCTCGCCCTGAGCTACCGGCAGCAGCCCTGCCCCACTGCACAGCGCAGGTTCAGCCGTTGAAGACGACCTGTCCCTGCGCGCGATGCTCCATCTCGGTACAAGAGTTCCCTTGTACGGTGTCAGCGGCGCGGTGTTCGGACAGAACAGGCCAAGGTTGCGTTGCAGCCCCTCGTTCCCAGGCTGGCGGAAGCGTGCTATTCACACAGCTCCCGTTTTTCTGGACACACTCCACCCTCGCCATCCTCCCCTCCATAAGGTCTTCCTGCGCGCGGCGCTGATGGTCGTTCCTGTGTTTGTCCAGCGAGGGGACCGGGGGGTGACGCGTGTGCACACACCGCAGTATCCCCGGGCCTCCCCAGGACCGCGTTCCAGCACGGTGTACCCTACGGGTATCCAGCGGTGAACTCGGGGCGCGCGGCTGCCGGAGGAGCGCCGGTTGGAGGGTTGTCTCTGCAGAGCCAGACTGGGCACGCTCCCTCTCTTGGGACAGAGCTCACCTCTCCCTACTTGCTCTGCAGAGCGGAGAGGGGTTCAGGAAGGGAGATTGTCGAGTAGCGAGCGAACAGCAACGCTCTTTATTGCGCTGCAAGCTGTTTGGAAAGGCCTGGCGGGTGCTGAAGGGTCAGCCCGGCAGGGTCTCGATCCAGTCTGGGAGAAGATGGAGCCACAAAGTCCTGGTAGAAATACCTGGAAGCCTTGGGGTGTCTGGTAGCGAGCAGTGCTGGGTGGGAAGCATGGGTCTGGATGCCAGGAAGGATTTCGCTCTGGTCTCCTGCTTTGAGTGGCTTTGTTGTTGTGAACGATGTGAGCGAGCAGCGTTTTCAGAGATGGCAAAACGGGAATGATCCCAGGAACTGCCTGTCCCTGCCTTGGCAGTTGGAGGAGAGGAATAATCTTCGGCCGCTGAGGTGTGCTTTGGCCTGACGTGTTGGCTGGTTGGACTCCCCATGCGTTCGGAGCACGCGGTTCAGGTGGGAGGATGCGGCTCGAGCAGACGTGGCTCTTTCTAAGCCTGACTTGCCTGGGAGGCTGTGGCTTCTCTTGGCTGCACTTCGGGGTGCTGGCTGCTGGTAGTTGCTCATCAACATCCAAATATCTGTGCCGGCCCCGAGCCTTGCTCATCACCCGCCAGCTAGTCTCGGTTAATTTGAAGCCATAATCTTTTCTATACGGAAGTTCTTTTGTTTGTCTGTAGACAGCTGTTGTTTTAGCCCGCTTGAGACCTCTGCGTGTCCGTACCTTTCCTGTCGTCCCTTTTGCCCGGCCTGACCGCGAAGCTGCGGTTCTCCCTCTGTCACAGCGCGTTGTCCCTCCGTCAGCCGGAGCCCGCAGGCCGCGGCGCACCGCTGTGCAGTGCCAGGGAGGTCGGCGCTGCCCGCTCGCAGGGACGGGGCAGCACCGTGCTCTTTCTGCCTGGCGGCAGGAGGAAGACCTGTCCCCCGGTGACAAATGCGAAAGAAGCAAAGCCTTTCACTCGGCAGCCCTGGATACAAAGGGAAATCCCGGCGCTAGGTCAGAGCTGGGGACTTCGGAGCAGCAGTTGGCGCTTTTCCGCAAAATCCCGCCGTCCCGGAGCCAGCTGTACCCCTGCCGCTGCAATGGCTGAACAGCGGGGAGAAGCAGGGCCGTCTACCAGCCCTCTGCCCCGGGCGCCGCTCCCGGCCACGTCCGTGAGCAGCAGCAGGGCAGGAGCTTCTCGGGAAGCTGGGTGAGAGCCAGTCCTTGTTAGGCCTGGGCAGGGTTTGCCATCGGCCGGTTGCCCGCCGCCGTGAGCTGTGTCTAGTCTCGTGTCTTGTAGTTTATTGCTCGGCTTCTCAGCTTGAGTTCTGTGTACTGACTCCGCCTAATCACAGTAAAAGGTTTGCCCATGTTTTAGCCATGACTTCGCCGTGTTTCTCCAGCTCCAAAAAAAGCGAACGCTGGGAAACCGCATCTTCCAGTACGTCAGATAATCACGCGCCCGGAATTAGCTTTCACGTTGAGGTAATGGTGACTGACCTGTTCTCTGTCATCCCATGGAGAAACTTCCCCAGTCATTTTGTACCATTATATAAATATATATATAAATATAAATATATAAATACAATATGTGAAGACATCTTATTGGTTTTTATTTGAAACAATTTTTAGGCTTGTTTTTGGGTATCTGTGCTGCCTGTAATGTATTGACCTGTTTTATAGGTGCCTTTTTATTAAAAAGACAAATTTCAAAACCTGACCCTGTGCCTGTCTTCAGTGGGCTGCGCGATTTGCGGCGGGGCTGCGAGCAGCTGTGCTGGGCCCAGCCCCCGGGAGCTCTGTGGCCTCACCTGCGGCGAGTTGGGGCTGATCCCAGGGGCTCAGCTGGCCCCACTACAAATACCTGAGGTCAGGTGGGGGCTCTGCTTCACAGGGGAGGAGAGGAGAGGAGGTTTTCTGAGTTGTTGGTGCCTAAGGTATCTGAAACTGGGCTGCAGTTGGAATTTTCTTCCGGTGAAATTTCAGGCCGCCCCCTCATAGTGGGGTTGGCTGGTTAGTGCTTGCCGTGGTCCCTCAGCCGCTTGCGTGCTGGCTTCCCGGCACGGAAGGAGACCCAACCGCGCAGCTCGGAACGGTTTGTTACCGTCTTGTGGATTTTGCTGCCTGAGTCCTGGCTGTGCTGGCTGTTCTCTCCCATCCTCTGCCAGCCCGTCCTCAAGCTCTCATGGCTTGAAATGGATTGTCTTTTCTAGCTGCCGTGAGCAAGTAACAGTCACGGGGCAAACAGTCTCGTTTCTGCCTGCTGCTGGTCCTCGCCTCCGTGGCTGCTCCTGAGCACATCTGCTCACAGCCGCTCGTGCCTGGCAGGAGCTGAGGCCTCCGGGCAGGGGGAGGTGAGGGAAAAGGGCCCGCTGCCAGCGCGGCTTCCGGCGTTGCAGGTCCCATCTCCTGTGACTTCGAAGCTGTGTGCCTCCGTGGAAGAGAAGCTGCTGCCCTGGGTGAGATGGCTGTGAGCTCCTTGGGGGAGCTGGGACGCTTGCCGGCGGTGCAGACCTGCGTGCGCCCTGCCTGCAGCGGGCAGCGATCAAACCCTGCCGCTCGCGGGTGGTGAAAGCTGGGCTGGGACCAGGGAGCTGCCTTCGCGGGATGTGGGACGAGACAGTCCTCCCAGGTAGGTGCAGGGGCGTGCACACGGCTGTGGGGGGGACAGGCAGAGCCGCCCCGGGCGCCTCGAGGCCCTGGCAGGGCTGTGGGCAGGGCTGCGGGGTGACCAAGAGCAGGGACTTGCTGCCCAAGCTGTCCACCGGTGCTGGGGCCCCGTGGTCCCCCCTTGTTCTGGGCACCTCGTGGCCTGGCACAGCTGGCGTCTGCCATAGCTGCCGCGCGCTTCTGGGGAGCCAGAGCAAACGCGGAGCGCGCTGTGATGGGAGCAGGGCGAGAGGCTGGTTCTGGGGACTTAGAGAAGGGGTCGTGCTGCCATCCGTGCGTGGGGCCAGGGCAGTGCCCATGGCGTGCTGCCCAGGAGTCAAGCTCACCGGCCTTGGTGGCCGTGGTGTCGTAGCCCAGAGCCACCTGTGCTTAAAGCAAGGAAGGCACGGCCGGCAGCAGCGCAGACACTGCAGCGCTTGAGCATCTGTTTGGCCCTGGGAGACTGGGGTGAGGAAGCACATCGTTGTCTTCATAAGGAAAATGAAACTGTGCATGAGTCACAGCGGGGCAGGGGATGCGGGAGCTGCTAGGAGGGGTGCGAGGGCGTGGGGAGAGCCCCTTCTCTGCAGCGCTCCCAGGCACGCGTTCATTCATGCGTTCCCTGGCTCGCACTCATCGGTGCACGCTCCGCTGCCCGCCACAGCCCCGTGAGCGCTGCATGTGTGCAGCAGGATGCTCTGCTGAAACGCCCCAGCTCTGTCTCCTGGGAGACTCGCTCACCCCGTAGGATGTGCAGAGCGGTGTGGTGTTGTGGGGATCTTTGCGTCCCCGTCTTTGGGGTTGCCTTCAGCAGGGACCTGGGCTTTCTCTGGGTTGTCCGCTCCAGCCCTGTTTGTGGCGCGCAGCCTGGGGCCGGCGTCACGCTGTGGATGGGGGCTGAGCGGAGCTCCACGGGGGAGCCCAAAGGTTGGCCTGAGGGCTGCAGTGCCCGGGGGCAGCTCCGGTGGGGAGCGCGCAGTGGGGGAGCCCACTCTGGGCCAAGGCATGTGACGGCCACACAAACCTCGGGGAGATGGGGAGGATTTCACTGAGTGGAAAGCCCAGCTTCCTCTGCGGTAAAGGAGAGTTCCTCTTGCTTTCTTCTCATCGCCATTCAGCAGGCTGGCTGCGGTCAGCTGCAGGAGCAACGCCCGCTCTTTGGGGAAGGGTCTGCCAGCTCTGAGCCGAGCTCTCCCCAGGCTGGTGGAGCCGAACGCGAGGGGAAGCACGGCTTTTGACTCAGGGTAGCAGCTGTAAAACTGGGGTGGAAGAGGCTCTGTAAAGCAGGGAGCTAATGTAGGTCTGGACCGACTCCGAGCCCAGCGGAGCCTTCTGCGGCACTGCTGAAGGGAAGTCGGAGCCAGGTGCTCTTACGAGCCCGTGGTCTCCACGTGCGAACAGCAACCCTTGTCAGGAAGGTGCCATCAACCCTCTTAGTGCTCTCTGAGCACCTTGCTGAAGTGACGTGACTGCAACCAACTGCTTACAAGCACTATACATGAGAAATCGGCGTTTGAATTAACTGTTTATTACAGCTCATGTCAAAACTTTCTGAAAGTTTACCAACATACCAGTGCTAAAAACTATGGTAACAACAGATGTGCTATCTGTTCGCCCTTACTTTAAGCACAGATTTCCTTTTTACCTTGCGACCGCTGTGAGAATTTTACGCTCTGACTGTTCATGCCTTCAGTAAGACTTTTGTGTGGGAACACAGGGCCCATCAGAATGGGGGATGAGGAGGTGCATACAATGCATCTGCAATGGGTTTGCTCACCGGTACAGCCAGGGAGATCGCGAGGGCAGGTTTCAGAGAGCTGCTCTTCCTCTGCTGCGCGTACGTGCTTGGACAACCTCGGTTGCCATTACCTGCAGGTTTCAGCTTTGAAGATGCAGCGCTGCAGGAAATGGTGGACTGCTTGTTGTACAAAAGCTTTAGGTTTGGGGAGTTTTCTCCTCGAGTCACAATTTGAGAACAAGCTACTGAGATCTCTGCCTGACTGGACTGATGTAACACGACCCCCTTCTGAAATGACTGGTCTTTTTAGGGGGGCCTTTGGGTACGGCGAAGCTTGGCTGCAGCCGAGCTCTTTGTGAGCGGGCTGAACTTCAGATGCGAGGTTAGCACAAAATGCCTGCTGCGGCAGGAGAACTGACGTTGTTCTGACTTTGCTTAGAAAGGGAGGTGACTGGTAGAGTGGATTTTAAGATGTGCTGGTGATCAGGGTCGTGCTCATGTCACAGGTGGTACGTACGGCTCTTGTACAGTTTGGGCCACAGCGCTGCTCCACTGGCAAGAGAAATGGAGCAACGCTGCGTACGCGCTGCCCTGCGGTGCTGTGACAAGACCTACTAGGCAGCGGCAGGCTGCACGAGTCCGTGAGGGCTGCCCCTCACGCCAGCTCGCAGTGCAGTCTTATTTTGGACCCCACTGTTATCAAGCAGCCCTGACCTGAGCGCATGCTGGGTACGCGTGGTCTGGGGCAAGATCAGCGCCTGGGTTTGTTCTGTGTAAATCTGGACACGCTAAACCTCTGAAAGCCCCGTAGACGCAGGTGGAGCAAAAGGATCAGAAAGCGCGGTGCAAAGCAAAATGCTGCGTTCTTTCTCAGCCCGCTGAAACCAAACAGAAATTATGCAAACGAGCTCTTTTCCTTACTCTGGGGCAATGGGTCTCCTTGCTCTCTGAACCCGCAAAGTGCCTTACAACTAGCTGCAAAAAAAAAAAAAAAAAAAAAGTTGTTACGCCTGCAGCCTCACAAAGCTGCACGGTTGAGCTTCCCTGTGCTCAGTCACAAGACAGAAGCCGTCTCTCCGGACAGCTTTCTTCCTTAAAGGAAAGTTAAAGGGAAGCTTTGGCACAGCCAGGCATTCGGTTCAGCAGTCGCTGACTGGAGTGCTTATCAGCGGTAAAACAGATGAAGTGTGCGGGAAAGGATGCGGTTCATGTCGGGAAAGGAATCTGCGACGGTCCAATCTTTGAGTCCATGGCAGGACCTCCTGGCGCAAGCCAAGTTGGGAAAATCAAGGTGCCAGGGGGACGTGAAGCAGCAGGAGGAGCAGTGTTGCAGCCAGAGACCGCCCAGCATCGCATGCCCGTGCTGTTGGCATGAACTCTGCATCCCCCGCCGGTCCTACCTGAATCTCTTGTTCCAGCTGCCGTGGCCGCTGCGTCCTGCTGGGCCTTTGGGCGTGTCTCTACCAACCTGAGCCGGTGAAACGGAGACCTGCTTAGCTTTTGTCCTCAGTCCTCACTCACTAATACAACTCCACGTTTACTTGGCTGCACTTTTTTCCTTGCCCCTGGCACGCCAGTCTCGTGCTTGGCTGCACGCACAAGGATGCCTGCAGTCGGTTTTTCGAGGGAGAAGTGCTTGGTGTCAGCTTGGTGTCAGGTTCAACCCACTCAGGTTCATCCAGAGCAAGCTGCCAGAGTGACCATCGGACGGCCAGTGTTCGTCACAGCTGCCAGACGGATTTCTACAGGTATGAGAACCAGGAGCCAGGGGAGGTATCCGGTGGGATTTCAGAGTTTGGTGGCTATCGGACCTCAGTTTCCTGAGGAGTGAAGAAAGTGGTGGGGACACTTGTGAAACTTGGGACCGTGGCTGTAGCACACGTGCCACAGAGAAGGCAAGCCCCGGGCCGGCTCTGCCCTGCAGGCAGCTGTTCCCAGCTAGAAAGTGGAGATAGAGGTGGTGTTGTCAGACTCAATCCCGCTGCCCTTCCTTGTCACCTCCAGGATCTCCTGCAGGGTGTCCTGGCTTATGCAGCCCAGCTCCTGCAGGATGCGGAAGAAGTCGTTACGGAACTTGACTCCGATGAAGGCGTAGAGGATGGGGTTGAGGCAGCAGTGCGTGAAGCCGATGGCCTCTGTCACCATGATGGCCGTGTCCAGCTGGTCTTCCAGGAGGCAGTTCTTGGTGAAGGCTTCTAGCTTGGTAAGCGTGTTCAGGAAGATGACGATGTGGTACGGGCTCCAGCAGAGCAGGAAGACGCCCGTGACCAGGATGGCCACGCGGACCGCTTTTTGCCTCTGCAGGCGCTGGGACTGACAGAGAGCCCGGACGATGGCCGTGTAGCAGTAACACATGACCAGCAAGGGCACAAAGAAGCCCACGGTGTGGTAGAGGAAGCGGGTCGCCAGCCAGACATTGTTGCCATCGATCCCAACCTCTGGGAAATAGCAAATGCTGCGGTTGCTGTCGTCTGTCCAGACTTCCATGAATATGAGATCGGGCAAGGTCAAAAGCAGCGAGCAGAGCCAGACGGCCACGCAGGTGAGGTGGATGGAGCGAGCCCTGCGTTTGCGGTAGGTGTGGATTGCGTAGACGATGGCCAGGTAGCGGTCCACCGCGATGCACCCCAGCAGCATGCTACTGCAGTAGAAATTGATTTTGTGGACCGCGCTGAGGATCTTGCAGAGGAACTTCCCAAATACCCACCCAGCCAAGCTCTCCACCACGCTGAAGGGGAAGGTGAGCAACAGTGCCAGGTTGGCCAGGGTGAGGTGGAAGAGGAAGTTTTCCGTGGTAGTGCGAGACCGCTTGAACCTCTCTAAAATGACCAGGACCAGGGCATTGCCCACAGTCCCCAACACAAACATCAGCAGATAGATGAGGGGCATGAAGACCTTTCTGAAGGGGTCTTGCTGGTTGCCCACCACGGATGAGGCTGGGTTGAAGCAAAAGTAGCCCTCCAAAGAAGGGGTGGTGTTCTCGGCTTCGTAGTAACCGCTCAGCTCCACCTGGCTCTGGGGAACAGAGAGAGTCTGGTTACCGGAGGGGAATTTCTGAATGCGAGAGCCCAGTCTCTCGGCTGCACCTGGCAGACGGGGAGCAGAGCATCCCCGCGTTCCGCAGCCCACCTGTCATAGGAGGAGGTGCTGCCTGTGCGGGGTGATGACCTGGGAGGTCCCTCTCGTACCACATCCCAGCAGGTGCACCAGCACGTGGGGAGGGTTGTCCCAATTTCCAGTAGCGAAAGCTGCTCTATCCACAGTCTTTAACTAGTGTATCTGGGGATGTTCTGGTGCCCAGACAGATGACCAGTTTCACCTGGTTCTTGCCCAGTTACCTGCTGGTGGCTTTTGCTTTCTCACGCAGCACGAAACCCTCCCCTACCAGCTTTCCTGATCTTTCCACCCATTTCTGGCACCGACTCTCCCTGTCCTGCCTGCTGTCAGGTACGACGGTGTGGGATTCACCGCAGAGCACGTCTATATCTTGGGTTATGTGCCTGATCCTGCCCCCTTCTGCCTCTCCCCCACCGGAGACCTCGGAGCTGCCGGTGGCAGAGCCAGGCCAGGTGGGGATAGCAGCAGCCGTCCTTGGGACTGCTTTCTGCGCTGCGCGCTCGAAGAAAACTGCGGGGCAGCCATCCAAACATGACTGGAGGAATGCCTCTGAGGCACCGTGGTGCCACAGCTCTGGGGATGGATGCTGGAGAGGGAAATATGTTCTGTCGGTAAACCCTGCGGTTCTGAACAGCAGTTGGAGCAGGAAAGGGAATCTGAAAACACCGCTCGGACCCCGGGCCGATACCTGGTAAGGAAAGTGTGGTATCGCTGCTGCAGATGTGACTCGCGTTTGGCCTGCTCTAGCTTTTTGCCAGGTGAGCAGCCCGTGTTCGGACTGAGCCTGTGTGTGAGTCCCCGTGCCAGAAAGCTCAGGACGAGCTCCCCTGGATGGTGGGCACGCTCCGGCTGGCCTGGGGCACCTCATGGGCGCTGGGCGCTCGCAAAAGGAAAGGGCTCGGATGCGGATGGGCAGAAAAAGAGCACAGTGCAGGCGGCTGGTGGCGAGCTGAGAAGTGAGTGACAACTGGGAAGCGCTCGGCAGCAGTTACCCTGAGCTCCCCCACCCACACCCTCTCTGGAGACCGGCGCTGAGACTTCAGCGGCAACCACAGCGGAAGTCCCTGCTTGCTGCTTTCATACCTTTCACTGCCAGCTGTAGCCGTTTGCACCTGCTGCTCTTTCCCTTGTCAGCCAAAGTTCCCAGCTAAAAATACGAGCCCTGCTTTAAACAGTTCTAGAGCTGATTTAGGGGTTTTTGCTCCCCCCGTGCGCGCCTAAGCCAAATGACTGTGACCGGCCTCGAGCCCTGCGTTGTGCCTAGCTAGAGAAGGTGATTTCTGTTTCTTCTCTTTCAGGCAGCCTTCCCTGGGCGACGCGCTGGGTGCCTAGACATGCCACCGTCTGGGGCAAAGAGGTGACATCGCAGCAGCAGTGCTGCTCTCGACCTGCCATGCTGCTGGAACCACCCGCACGGCTCCATAGGGAGCCCAGGCGTGCTGATGCGGAAGAAGCCCGCAGAGCGTCACTAAGCACATGGAGCCGGCTCAGGTGGTCCCCGAGCGCTGGACGGGAGGAGGGCAAGCGAGCCCCTGGGGTAAGTGCAGAATAAGCTTGCCCAGCTCTTGCCCTCTTCCCCAGGCCCCTGCCTTTGGCCACTGCCAGAAAGAGCGCTGAGCCAGACAGACTCGGTCTGACCAAAGTTACGGTCCTGTTCCCCACTGGCTCTGCACCCAGCAGTGCTGCCGCTGGGCTGTGATGCCACGGTGCTTCCTCCCAAACGGGCGAGAACCGGTCCTTTCAGGGGCCGAGAGTCCTTCTCCCTGCCCAAAACCTCAAACGCACGTGACTGTCTTCCCCTGAAGTGACGGTGGGGCTGCAAGCCTTTGGTGAGAAGCATTCATCTTCCCAAAGAACAATTATTTTTCCTGTTCAGGGTATGATTCTGGAGACTGCTGCTGAACACAAAAGCCTTTAGAAATCCCTCCCTGTTTGTTTTCTCCATGGCTTGAAAATATTTCCTGCCTAGTCCATACCTGGACCCTGCCTCAGGAGTTACCAACGGGGACAGAAACCTGTGATGTGTTGGCCACGGCCAGATCCTTGAACCTCCCCGAAAAAAAAACCAAAACCAAACCAAAAACCTTTGCAGTTCAGTTCAGCGACCAGAGCAGGTGGCTCAGGATGCGTGGGTGACCATGCTGAAAACCCTGAAGAGAGAACATGGGTTGGAATGGGTAACTTCACTGGGGGGAGGTTGGAGGGTTCCAGCTCTGAAGAGAGAAAGGGAATGATGGGAAATGGCCAGGTTTGCTGGCCAGAGTGTCGGAGCCATGCCAGCGCCACGGATGCCAGCGGACGGGCAGCCTGCGCGCTGTTCGAGGGCTTTGGCTGCTGAGCGATTTCCAGCATCAGCTTGCACTCGGAGCCGGAGGTGCGGAGGCCAAGTGCCACTATCAGACACCATCTGATTGCTGATAAGATGGCAGGTAGGGCTCTTACGGTAAGCCACTCGCCGCAGGGGAAGCGTGCGCTGAGCTGTGTCTGAAGCGTCCTCTCATGTGCATCTCCGAGCAGAGCAGCGGGTGTGGGTGGGAGCGGGCAGAGGTGAGTTGGAGACAAATAGAAGAGGATGAAAAGCTGGAGTCCGGGCTAGGACAGCAAGGGCAGGGACCAGAGCCGCGGGAGATGCGCTGACGGTGACAAGCCGAGGCTTTTGGGGACTCTGCTGCGATTCCCGTTCCTAGGACTGGAAGCAGGCAGCTGCCCGACCTGGGACTGGAGAAGTCGGTGTGGGCGCAGAGGGACCTTTGTACAGGTCTCCTGCAACACGACTGCGGCCAGATTTGGGGGTGGGCGATAAAGCGGTGCCTTTCTCTGTAACTGGGCAGTCAAGTGCATGCCTGAGAAGCCCGTTCCTGTCTGCTCTTTGTCCAGGAATCCCTTCTCCCCTCTAGCCCACATCTCGCAGTTATTCCGGTCTCCGTGTGCCAGCTGCTTTTCTCAGTTCCCCACAACTGCTGGTGATCAAAACATTTGGCTGCAGAAGAGAAGCAGCTTGTGCGCAATTAGGGATTTTCCATGTGAGTCATTCCCTTCGAGCCTGTGCCAGGGCCAGGAGAAGCACATTTCATTCCCAAAGCCTTAAAAGTGAAATTGCCCACGTCAGTGCAAGTTACTGACAGATCTCCTGTGTGTCTCCTCTCCGGCTGCTGAAGCAGGGAAAGGCACAACCAGGAGCAAAGCAAACGCCACGGTGCTGTAGCGCAGGTGCCTTTACAGCTCTGGGGGCACGCGGGTCCCATGACAACGAGAACTGGCCCGCGGCACCTGGGCGGACCTGCTGGAGATCTCGTGGTCTTTCTGCAGTTGTGTTTTTGTCTCTCTAGTCTGCAGCTGAGGAAGGTTAAGCGAGCAAAGCTTTCTTGCTGTGGGGAAACAGGGTTGTCATTTTGGGCACGTTGCTTTTCCACAGGGTTACAGAGACGAGTGGTCCTGTATCAAAGTTTAGGTGAGGCCCTCGCTGCACTCGCGGGGCGATACTGAGATAACTGCCCTTTCGGTACAAATGCTCTCGTTTTTCCTTCCACGCTTCCTCAGTCGGTCAAGCGGGTGAACGCATGGGGCGAGGTTGGTGTCGCCACTTTGACAGGACACCCTTGAGGCCTTTTGTGCAAATCTCTGTGGGTAGGTTGCTGCTACAAGCGCCGAGTATAAGCAAAGCATCGTACAGCAACACCAAAGCGAGCGTGGCGTCGCTCGCGTGAGATCTGTGGCCCCCTCCAGGGAGGGAGCCGACCCTGGGAAGCTCCTAGGAGGCAGAGGTGGGAAAACCTGTGTCACAAACTCCCAACCAGGAGAAGTCTGAGAAAAGGCATAAAGGTGTTCTTGCTGTGGCACCTGACTGCTGGTGCTCGGTCCCAAAGTTAGCTGAGTTTCCCCCTCCGCGCAGGGTCTCCTTGGTAAATTCACAGCAGAAGTAAAATCGCTAAGCTAAGGGTCTGGAAACCATTGTATGCAAAGAGCAAATGCCGGTGCTGCTTAATCCCCCAGCGTTAAAAGTGACACGGGTTTGCCACAAGCAGCCGCTCGCTTAGAGCGCGCGACACGCTGTGGGCAGGCGGACGGCACGCTTCAGCTTGGCTGGTTTTCTGGCAGTGGGACAGATTTCCAGTGGAGAGTTCAGCTGGAGGAACAAACCAGCACGGAGATGAAAAAGGTCTGAGTTTGGTTTTAACCTCTCAGCAGGCATTAGTGCTGCTGCTGAACCTCAGCAGAGGTCAGGGAGAGAAGTGTCTTCTGCAAAAAAAGTTCTAAAGGAAACAACCACCATTCGCAAAGGTGAATGAATCAGGCAAAACAAGGAGGGTAGGGCTTGCCCCCTACATCTCCTCTCTCTTTGCTGGTGTAGAGGACAAAGGAGGGACAGAAAAATTGGTAAAAGTTAGATCCAGCATCTCTCTCTTTAGAGAAAATAAACAAAACCTGAGGTCGGCTGCAGAGAGCCACTGTCTTAAAAAATAAATTCTGAGCTGCAGTATGTGAAAGCCAGGCTAACGATAGCGCTGCTGTGGACTTCCCCGTGGATAGCACAACGCACTCGAAAAGGTGCAGCTGCTGTCTTTCACTCGCAAGCGCAGGGGAGAGAACTACGGGCAGAGCACACGGTGTCATCGCACCCTGTTAGAAGAAGTGCTTGCAGTTTATCTTCCCCTCTTTGAAATTCCCCTCTTCTAAATATACTGCGTATTCCCCTTTCAGCAGAGCCTACGGCAGCCCGATCGTGGAGAAGGCGAGCTGGGGTAGGAGCACGCGTAGCCGTACGGGGGGTTTTCACACGCGGAGAGACAGCATTGGGTGTGCTTGGGTATTCCTGTTAGGTACAGATACCAGACGAGATTTCCAGGGCTTTGCACCGCTGCGTGCACAGTCATTTATGCCACCAAAGGCACCCGAGACAGAACGAGTGTTTCACGCCCACGTTGTGTCAATGGCTGCACACAGAGCAAGGTGGCAGGGAACAGAGACTGGGACAGGCTGGCGGCACGGGATGGGGCCGCGGCAGCCCGTCGGCAGCAATGGTGGTCTCGGTTCCCCGTGCAAGGACGGCGCTTGGGCTCAGTGCTCGCCAGAACGTCTGGGTAGCTAGGCAGACGTCCCCAAGGGAATGCTTGGCACCCTTGGATCACAACGGCTGCAGCCACGTTACACCGGCTCTCGGCAAGCGCAGCGCTGTTGCTTGCGGTCCCTTCATTGGTCAAGTCTGGACTTAAGGGATGCGAGGGCTGATTGTGCTGGCGTAGGAAACCGCTCAAGCTCCCCGTTTGCCGACAGGAGGGTGAGAAGATGGACAGACAGAAACCAGGTCTGTCAGCCCACCCCAGCTCTACCCGCTCTCCCTGTTATCCCCTCAAACAAGCAAAGCCAGGCCTGACTCACCAAGTCGTAGGTCTCTGATGAGTAGCTGACAGGCCCCATCGTTTCAGAGGCAGGATCCGTCTCCTCCAGCAGTTTCAGCAAAAGTTCTTCTTTTTTGGGGTGGAGTTAGTCATTTAAGAGAGTAGGGAGGGACCCAGCATGTAACAATAGAGTATTTGCAAGGCAAATGAGCTCCAGGCTTAGAGTGACCTAACTGATGTAAAGATTAGCATCTAGCTTTATCATCTTTTTCTTAGTGCTGTAAGATGATTTTTAAAGCACACTTTGAAGAATCCACGTTCCTTTGGTCTGTACCAGAGATGACCCAGAACGTCTATAGTCTTCCCTGGAAACCTCCAGAGCTCTCACCCAGGGCCGTCCTCATCCCAGGTGGTCTGACAGGCTTTAGAAAGCTCTGCCTGAGGGACGCCCTTACTGGAAATCTCCCTGGATCCGGGCACCTCTCTGCAGCTGTGCAGGACTTTGGAGACACCCGAGATGAAATGCACGGGTCTGGTCTGTATGACCATTGCCCTCCACCACGGTTTCTCACTCCCCCTCACCAGCGGGATGGGGAAGAGAATTGGGAAGAAAGGAAATCTCCTGGGTTGAGATGAAGACAGTTTACTAGCACAGCAAAGGAAAATGACAAGAATAAGTAAATGTCAGGATACTAGAATATACGAAATCAACGATGCCCGATTTCTCTCCACCCAATGTCCCAAGGACTGATACAGCCCATCCCGAGCAGCGATCACGGAAACGAAACCGAGCAGCGAGCAAAGGAGCAAAAGGGAGCCAAAGACGATGTCCCCCTCCCCAGCCAGCCCCACTTCTATACTAAGCGTGACATTTATGGCTTGGAATACTCTCTTTGGCCAGTTTGGGCCAGCTTCTCTGGCTGTATCCCTCCCAGCTTCCTGCACCTGCACACCAGCGAAACCTGGGAAGCCGGACAGCGTCCTCGGTCTCTTTAGCAACAACTCCTATCACCAGTGTGTTTATCAACATTCTTCGTGTAGGAAATCCAAAACACATGGGCTGCTGAGAGGAAAACTAACTCCATCCCTGCCAAAGCCAGGACAAAAGCGAAGCCCCTTGATTAGACACTTCCCTGCAGTGTTTGTCTTGCCTGTAATAAAGATGGGAAATCAAGACATCCCTCTGCTCAGGGAAACGGGTGTTTTGTCCCAGTAACGTCGCAGCTGTAGATTCACGGTGTGAAAGCCCCAGTCTGGGTCAGCAGGATAAGGTGGCATTTTGGCAGAAAGCTTTTCCTCTGTGAGGAGCCGAAGTGGTTCAACAAGCGCAGTGCCCATCCTCCTCTTGTCTGGGCACAGCAGCACCAAAGCCTCCACACCAGCAAGGAGTCTGGTGGGACTCGGAGCAGTGAAGGAGGAGGCAGCGTTACTCTGGTGACCACCACTTGATTTCACCCGCTGCTTACGCTTATCAGCAGGAGCCTGGCCATCCTGATCGGACAGGGGACCTGCTCCCCCGGGGATGTCGCTGTCCTCCCCTGCCCCGAGGATGTCAGTGTGTACCTGCACATGCCCATCTGATGGCTCAGGGCACCCCCTCTCCCGAAAGCGAGAGGACAGAGGGCAGCAAAGCCAGACGGAGGGCATGGGGAGCTTGCGCTGTGCCTTGCGTCCCCCACCTCATGGGGGGAGCGCAGACCAAGCGAGCCCTATCCGGCACGGCTTGGCTGTCCCAAGGCCCTGTGCTGCTGGGGCTGCGGGACCAGGTGAGGAGTGGGGTCCCACTGTGCCCTGGAGGCAGAGAGGTGAGGAAGGATGTTTGCACTCAGCTAGATCTGGAGGGTGGAGTGCTCAGCACCAGGGACTTCCTTTAAGGGCTAGCGACGAGGGTGCTGCTCCCCAGGGCAGGGCGTGTTTGAGACAGGTGCTGTCTGCGAGACAGCTTGTGACCTTCAACAAATGCTGCCCGTCCCCAGCCCCAGCTACCCCCTGAGCAAAGCAGAAGTACTGTGCAAAGCAAGGTGCTGCGAGCGCGGAGGTTACAGTGATGCTGCAGCACCTCTCGGGTTGGAGGGACGGTCTGCGGGATGCGGCTACGGGGAAGCGTAGGCTGGAAACACCTCCCAGGCTGTGAGCTTGGCCCTCAGATGTGGTCTGGGAATGACAGCGGTTCAGGGAGCCTGTCCCAAAGCAATGGACAAAAATTATTTCACTTGCACACCCATACTACACCGAGGGAATGACTGCTACCGTACAGACACGACATACGGGATCCATGTGTTGCTGTAACGAGAAATGTGGGGAAGATGACAGTGAGAGAGAAGAGCAGGGGAGAAAAATAAATGTGGAGAAGAGAAATTTAAGTGAAAAATAACATCACTTCACAGGCAGGTAAGGAACCCAAAATTCAACTATAAATATTTAAGGAATGTTTTGCTATCCAGACATGGGAATTCCTGGCTAAACTCTGCTTTTGTGCACACTCTCACTGGAGAACAGGAACATAAAATGTCGTTAACTTGTGTGAGGTATTCTGGTAATAGGAAATTTGCGTGAGGATGATAAAGCGCACTACTTGCCTATGAAGTCACTCTATTCTGTGGTGTAACTACGGGACAAACAAGCGCATCTAGTGACCAGTTTGACACTACGCTGGCAGGTTTCTGAGCTCTGCTTGAGAAAAGCCAGATGGCTTCTGGCTCCTGACTCTTCTCACCTCGGGTGTTTTCCCTTTGTCTTGTTTGCCGTTACCATAACAAAAGCTTTGCAAAGCATGTGCTGCCTACAGATGTTAGTCACGTTTACTAATCTGTTAATTTCTGTTGTCATTTGCTCTTTTAAGGTTAGAGCGTGCTATTTCCTGTGCACCTCATTGAGAAGTGCGATGCTTAGCCCTGCGAAGAGCCGAGATGCAGCACCGGTCCCCGCGCGGCAGGGCCAGAGCAGCGGCAGCGGCAGCCGCCGGAGAAGGAAGGTGGTGCCCAGCGTGTGCCCCAACAGCGGGAATCGGGGAGCCAAGGCTTCTCCAGCTCTAACTGCTCTGTGCTTTGGCCAACAAGTGGCACAGGCGGGCACGGCGAGAAACAGCTGAGATGCGGCTTTTCCATTCCCCCAGCATTTGAAGGCACGACGCCGGTCTTTTCAGGTTCCTTTTTCTCTTGCCATGCTTGGAACAGAAATGTTAAAAAGAAAGAGGGAGGCATCAGGGGGGGAGAGGCTTACAAGGGAGCTGCTCTGCAGCAGGGGTGACCTGTCTGCCCCAGGGGACAGGGGCTCAGGACACAGCAGGCGGTCTGGGAGTGAATGGATGAAGGAAATTTGGGACAAGTCTGCGCTGATCTTATTTCCCATGAGAACTGGGCAGGAATATGTGAAATTATTACACTGGAAGGGTGGCCGGGCCTGATGGAGACGGTTGCGCTTTGGCTGGCAGAGGAGGGAACAGCGCCGTGTCTTCCTCCCGTGGTGCGGGGGACAGGCGGTCACCTCGCACCCCGCGGCGCTGGGCTCGGGTGTGCGCTTTGCTGCTGAGGGCAGGGACGTGTGATGGCTGAATGATGGCTGTAGATGTGAGGAACTAGGGAAAACCGGTAACGTGAGAGGAAACAAAGGCGTTTCCCTGTATTTTTGTGCTTGTTTTGGAAAAACATTTGAACGGTAATTGGTCTGCAAACCAGTTTTGGGATTGCCAGCGTTTTGAGGCTGGCAGTTGAGATGACGTTCCTGTTGTGCCTGTCTGGCAAAATCCATGTAACAGTGACAGCCGTCTAAAAAGGAAACCACCGTTTCCAAGCTGTCATCCCGGCGGTTACGGCTCCCGTGTGCCAGGCTTTGATTCCCAGCTTTGCGTTCGCTGTGTTCCAATGACGACGGCAGGAACCGGCGTTAGCTTTCCAGCTTGTTTTGGGGAAACGGGAGTGCTCTCCTGAGCTCTGTGAGGGGGGCTGCGACTCGCGCTGCCTCCGAGCAGGAGAAGCTGGCGCTGCCGGCCCCGGCCCCCGCGCGTCTCCGTTTCAGACACGGAAACAGCCCCGCTCGCAGAGGCCCCGGCTGCCTCCGCCAGAAACAGCTCTTCGTTCGGTGCCAACCCGAGCGGCAGCAGCCCACGCCGCCCGCTGCCGTCTGCCACCGCGGAAAGCCCGCGGGCCCCCTCTCCCCGCAGCGAGCGCGGCCCCGATTCCCCCGCCGCCGCCGGGGCCGCGCACGGGCCGGAAGCGGCGGGCGCCGTCACGTGGCGGCGGGAGGGCGGGGCGATGGCTCCCAGGCGGGGCGGGGCCGGGCGCAGCGTGCGTGCGTGCGTGCGTCAGGGGCGGGGCATGCCTGCCCTGCCGGGAGGGGGAGGGCGCACGGGAGGAAGGAGGAAGCCGCCATCTTGGAGCGTCGAGTCGCCATAACAAGGCACCAAAGGAGAGCGAGAGGATTTTTTACCCGGGCGAGGGGGGAGCGCGGCTGGTGGCGGTGAGGACGGGCCAGGGCGCCGGGGCGGGCCCGCGGGAGCGGGGCGGGAGGGGGCCGCTGCCGCCCGGCCGAGCCCGCGGCCTGCGGCGCGCCGCGGCAGCGGCGGGGCCTGAGCGAGGCC
>JAAGAY010146890.1:0-15375 GCA_011801015.1 Ardeotis arabs | reverse complement strand
CAGAGATTTAATATTAATTTTGTTTCTTTCTTTTTTTTCTTTTTTTTTTTTTTTTTCTTAAAGTCTTCCTATTGTATAATTTTGTGAGGTGGGCAACACCTACATAAAGTGCCTTTAAAAATACACATGAATTGGTTTATGATCTGCAGTACAACACATGGGCTACGGAGATGTAAATTCTCTTTGTTTTATTAAAACAGCTGCAGCTTTTCTTTCTTTATTTTTCAGGGCACAGATTTGATGCCCTCTAGCGACCAACTGCTTAGTCTAATACTGCGGAAATTTATACGGAGAGTGAACTGGGTACAGATGTGAGTAGATCTTACATATCAACATGACAATTTTCTCACTCTGATATGCAATATGAAAGCTTTTTCATTCTTCTCTCTCTACCGATTAACATTATTCTAAAATTACCTGAACCTTCTTCCCCCCATCAAACAGTATAAAACAAGAAAATATAGTCAAAACCATAAGAGAAGAGAGTGATATGTATTTATTTATTTCAAATTAAAGCCATTTCTTCTTCAAAGGTTGAGAGAACTGGCATATGCTTACTGTCATGCTAACAAACTCTTTAGACTATGAAACACACTGCAGCTACCATATGTTAGAGATCATATTATAACTGACTATAAAACCTGATAATTATACATTCCTCTGTACTCCCCTTTTTTTTTGAACATACACCGGTGCAATATACACAACTAGTACATTAAACATTCACCTCTTCTATTAAGAGGTTATCTCACACCTTCAGATGACAGAACATGATAGCTGAAATAATCTATACTAAATTATGTGGGAGTGATGGTTTTATAATGTAGTGTTTCTTTGCAGTTTTTCAAATTTAACAGATAGGGATATTTTTGCACATTTCATTAGAATCATCAGTACATGACATTGTTTAGCCTATAAATACATCCTCCTTCTGATAATTCTTTAACAAAATGAAATTAAATCTTGGGTTTTACAAAGGTTGAAGAGGTATAATCAGTCTGTAATTCCTGCAAAATTTTACAGAGATCTGTAAGTTTTCGAAGCAAAGTCAGTGTTGACTTCTGTGCAGCATAATGTGACAGATGTTCTTATGATGCTAGAGATGTAACAAACTATCTGTAAGTAATTTGAATAACTGGTGAAGCAAGTTCTATCTGACAACACCAGGAAGTTATGAACATGAGGAGGGGCATAGTGTGACCCCTGTGGCTAAGTAAAAGGGAAGACAGTGTATTGTATTGTTATTTTCTTCCTGTTTAAAGCACAAAATATATTTTAAAGAACATGTAGTGTAGACATATTTAAAAAAAAAAACAAAACAAATCCAAAACAACAAAAACAAAACATCTTTGTATGTGGTTTATAAGATACTTTAGCATGAAGAAAAACCTTGAAGGACTGAAAGGAAAAAAAAAATTACAGAACAAAGCTAAAAAATTGTCATTTTTTACTCCTATTCTCATAATTTCTTCAGAGTCAACAGTAAGTATAGAGGAAAAGAATATTGGATCTTAGCAATGTTGAACTGTGAACTGTTGGAGCAGCTTAATGGAGCAGTTTCTTGCTGTACTTGTGCTGGAATTTATGACTCTACAGCAGCATCTGCAATACGAAAAACAACTAGCTTATTTGGAAGTTAAAGATTATATATCAGTGTCTGCGATACAAAGACAGAACTCTACTTTCCTTTTTTTATTAAATGTCAAGAAGTCAGGATGAGCTTTCTTGAATGTCTATGTAGTAGAGGGATTTCTGCCACAATAGGCAGGAACAGAGCAGTTTTAAGTGAAGTAATGTCAGTTGCTCAAGGCAGGAGACGGCAGATGATGGCAGAATCAGGTATTGTTGTGTATGGAGGGCTGGATTTTACTAAAGCAAAAAGCAGCAATAACATTGTGTCAGGAAAAGGTTCCTGATATTTTATTTTAGCATATCATGAATAAATAAATGAAAGACTGAAAGGAAAAGGAACTAACAAGTCAATGCCTGATCCCCATCAATGTAGGAGTTGTTGCTATTGTTGTGTATGCTTTAATATTTTCTTTCTCCTTGATCTTTGCTTACTTTTGAACTTCATAAGTAAACTTTTTTCTTCATATCTCAGTAGAATATTTGAATGTTTAGGAAAAAAAAATCCCTACCTCCTAATCTGTTATTGAGTTATAAATTATCTCTAAATTTATTCCTAATTTTAATCTGCAAAATTTTTGGTTGATAAATTTTCAGTGTTTTATTAAAGAACAAGATATTTTGTGGTGATCTATAAAGTTCCTGAATGTACTTATGTTCTGGAGGTTTTTTTAATATGTTACAGTCTTTTTTGTCCATTATTTCCTGCACACCTACTAGTAAATAACACTAGTGACCCTGCATGTATGATCAGCAAAAAAAGGCTAATATTTACCATTTGTACAACAGTATGTGCTGACTGTGCAACAACCATGAACCTGAAGTCTTCTGAGGAACTTAATCTTTAACTACTTAGATGCTGGTTATATGAGTTTTGGTTGGGTACCGGGAATCTAATTTTCTCTGCAACTAACATAAAGTAATATGGCATTAGTCTCTGCTTATCATACATTCTGGTTTCAAGAGCTCTATTAAAACCTTGCAGCAACAGTATAGTAACTTGACTGTACTTTAATATACAGAATTGTTGTATATAAAGTCTTAATGTCCTTTACTTGTAGATAAAATACTTCATTGAAAAACTGGATTCAGCAAAAGCTATAGTAACCATAGAACCTCTCAGATGTATTCATACCTCCTTCATAGCTGTACAAATATTACGACAGACTGACACTGGGAAGACTGAACTTTACATCCTTGTCTCCAACAGAAGACAGAAGGGAATCTTTCTGTACAATGTATAATTTAATGGAAAATCATTTCTGCAGACAGGAATATAGGGCTCTAAAGTGCCATTTGGGTCTGTTAGTGTAATCCCTTGCTAACCAACAGCATTCAAGTAATATCTATCAATGTAACTAGCATCATTCTAAGTTTTCAGGCTTCATCCTAACTAATACATCTTTTCTTAGCTTATATCTAAGCAAGATATTTGTTACTGCAGTACCTATCTTTTATCTCATTAGTATTTCCACTTGTAATTTTCCTTCTATGAGATGTCGTATGTTATTAATACATCTTTGTTAGCCTCCAGGTTGCAGTCTGCAGTACATGCTAATAATTCAGAGAGATATGATGCACACAGAAATTAACAGATATACATTTATGTAAGGGTGGTATGGGAAAATGAATATTGATAACTAGTTCTAAAAGCAATCATTGCATTTTGAGTTGTATGATTAAGTCTACTTCTTGCCTATCAAGGTGTAAAAATAAAGTATGGGATGATCAAAATATGCTTTGCTTTTCAGACAAGCCCCTTGATATTGTTTCTGTGATGACGTACATGTCTCTCAAGTAATTTTGTTTCCCCTATGTGATATAATACTTTTATAGTTTGTTTTGTTTCTCACAGGCAATGCTGACCTGGATCATTGCTTTTCTTTGCAATCTTTCCATTAAAAAATGGAAAAACAAACAAACATACAACACCTTTATGAGCTTCTGAATAATACAGTGACAGTGATATCTTTGTCAGAGATGTCTCATGTTGTAATGAAATACTCTTAGAAGCCTTCGCTATTAGCCTACCTAGGTTTAAGTCTGGCTACTCACAACCTATACACTGTTTTTATGACAGTGAGTAGAATGCATCCATTATAATCAATTTTCATAGACAATTCTTATTTTATTATTTCTTATGGAAGATATATTGAACAAACAGTTATGACTTTTTATGCTATTTCAATTCAATTTACAGTTACTTGCCACCCTTCAAATCTACATTAGCTATTTTTACATAGTACTTATAGGAATATAGATGGGTGACGTAGGTTTGTTAGTGTTAATATAAGCAAAAGAGAAATGTATTTTATTAAAAAAAATAACAAAAGAAAAATTACAAATGTTAATATTTGCAGGAATCTGAGACAAAACTACGAAGAGCTCTTCTGACTGCCATCCCCACATTCTCAGTATCTTTACTTTTTTTTTATCTCTTGGTGGGTATACCTTTCCAATGAAACCTTCCTCAGAACATTTACACATCACTGAAATTCTTGTGGGAAGCCTGAAGTATTCCATTCCCTAGAGAGATCAGCATTTGATAGTCCAACTCCCTATCCAAAATTGATTCTTTGAAGTTTTTCCACTCACCTGTTCACTCAGGTTCCAGAACTTCAATTCCAAAGGTATCTCACTATCACTTTCAGAAGTAACAACAAAGTAATGAACAAATTTTGTGAAAAAGGATTCATTGGATACTCAGTCCTTTTCTGTTGTATGTGATCTTGAGAGAAAGGAAATCATCTATTTTCTGCTCTCATGGTCTTCTGATTGCCCTTTCATAATAAGAAAATTCTTCATATTATTAAAATGAAAGACTAAGGAATGAGGAGTAAACATACAGCTTAACACTGAAATATTACTCGGATTAATTGCTAACATTCTCTCTGCTCTTAAAGATGTCCAATGTGATTCTTATGGATGGAACAATAAGATCCACAAAACCAGAAAAGAAAGTATATTTTACACATGGAAATCATACACTTTGATAGTCACCATTAGGGATTAATTCATAGCAAAACTGTGTGAAGATGTAATTTGTTGCAATATTCTTCCAACATTTTTTTTTATTTTTCCTCATAAGAAGCAAACTCTCAAATTATCATTTTTTAAACTATTTAATAATAATATATTGAATATTTAACTTTGCAAATAAGGGCAGTATCACAGTCTACTTGTAATAAGCTAGGATTTGAGCTTAAATACACTGAAATAAAAATGGTAGTTTTACTCCTTAGTATGGCAGAAATTTCCTCTGATGGGACAGAAATGAGTATTAGAAACCTTGCTGAACTCAAGATCTTCAGTGGAATGAAATTGACTTAGAGGCAGAACTTTCAACATTTAAAAAGCCATGGAGACATATCACATTTATTGTTCTAAATAAACAATATATTTTAAACAAAGATAATGTAGCCAAACCATGTACTCTCTTTTTTATTGTGTTTACTGATTGTTTGCAGAAAATTGGAAGACATTCAGATAAGGGTGTTTTACAAACAGCCAGGCAATGCTAAGTGTACTTCAGGGATGGAAGCTTCTGAAGAAAAATAGAGCAGAATGTCATTAGTATACATGTGGAAAATTAAAATTCCATGAGTGAATCAGGTAACCTGGAGCATAAAATATCCAACTGGAGCACATGGAAAGGTGAAGAAAATGTATAAATTAATCGTATTCTAAACAATTAGTCATAAAATGCAACATTAGTTAAAAAAAAAAAAAAAAAAAAAGAATTTTGCCTGGTAAGGCAAAATGATGAGACACTTATAAGTCAGGTGGCCAACAATATTGAAATATTTGAAGAATACAATTCAGGAATCAAATCTGAAACACTCATGAGAAATATAAAACAAAGAGGTGAAAATTGGAATCCTCAATGGAGTCTTTTTGCACTCTGATTGATTATACATGGACAGGCATAGTTTAAGAGTCGTCTATTTAAAAACTAGAATAATTATTTGAAAATTTATATTCTTCTTGGGCTTTTCTATAGCACTAATTACTAACATAACTCAAAAAGATGAAGGATTTAATCTCTACTAATCTCTACTTTTAAAATGTGTGTTTTCACCTCCAATTTATAGATATCTCATAATTTCAAATTACCAGTTTGAAAAGTATAAAACATAATTCTCCAGAACAATACTTACCATTAAGTAGGGATATTAGGTATTCAAAGTAGAGCTGCAGATGAGAATTTTTTTTTAATCTAGGGCTCAAACAGGACATTTATAAAACCATTAATGTGTGCTAATAGTTCTTTTCAAATGTTTTAATTAAAGCTAGACCCATTTAAGGATGTTAATGACTAAAATAGAATATAGATCAAAAGGTCAGAATCATTTTTATAAAGAACAAAAACAAAACAAACAAAAAGAGATTCCATGAACACAACCGTATAAAAGACCAAGTGATATTTAACCCTGTAAATTCTCAGTTTACTGAATTAATCTTTGCATAATTTTAAGTGTATAAAGTATGTAGGATTTCATTTCTTTGTGTAATACTACCTCAGACTGAGTAGCTAACATCTACCACTAGTCGATGTACAGGTGAGACCTACAAATAAGATTTTTCTTTTAAGCTTTCTCAGATTTCAAATTTGTTAAGCATTTTGGAACATATAGTGCCTTCATAGAATTACAACTTCCATTCTTTTACTCTTGAGTGCAGTAGTGACAACTCCTCGTAAAATGCCAGAAGAGGGGATTGTTTCAAGTGTTTTCTAAATCTTGCATAACATCTTGTATCTCTCCTCACTAAAAGGGAATGCCAATTTAAGATGTTTCAAAACCTAATTTTCCACTTCTTAAAAGATCCAGAGCTCTTTTGGATCAAAAATCAATTAAGAGAAGTACACAGGAATTAATCTGATTTTGTTATGATGGAAAAAGACTACAAAAAAAAAAAAAAAAGGAGGAAGTAACAAGGAATGTTACTCTAGAAGTTTTATGTGATTGATTCTGGATTGCTATTGTTCATATTGTAGATTTATACATTTCTCATAGAGTATACAGAAAAAAAAATAACTATAGCAGACAAAACTCAGTCCAGTCAATTTACATAGTCGTACTCCTTTTGGCTTCTCTTTTGGTATATCAGATCATGAATTATTTCTCGACCTTCTTATGGAACTGCAAAAAGAATTCCATTAATTGAGAGCTGATACAACTCACTTTGGTTCTAGTTCCTGCTCATAACTTTTAGATTTTTTTAGTCTATTACAAATTCTTGTGCTCTTTAGATTTTCAATGACCCCTTTCTAGATCAAAAATTTCTTCTTAGTAACATGAGTAGGATCTAGTTCTCTGACATGATATTAACTTTCTTTAATTATTTAAACATCCTATATAAGGAGAATAAGCATTATCCAAAGAACGGTTTACTTGTCACGTGACTATGGCCTCACTTGTTTTAGCTGAAGTTCTGTGAACGCCATCTGTGGTAAAGGTCTGACCAAATCAGGTGGCACAACAATCATCTTTTCTGTTCACTGAGGCTCGGAACCCTGGGCAACTTTTAAATTGGGCAATGGTGAAAATGAAGCAAAATATATTAAGGAAGCATAAATATAACCATAAGTAGACTCCTAGATCAAGGAATAAGCAAATGATCTTTTCAGGAAAGAGAAGAAAGTAACCTCTACCATGAACACCATATTCTTGTCAGTGAAGACATCAGGATTCTGTTGTCATGTCATAATCTCTCACTAGTCTGTTCGAGAAAGACTGAAGTGTCAGCTCCAGGAGCCAGAGGAACACTGCAAGAGTGAGCGTTATGCTAAAGAACAGGTATAAATACTAGGAAGGAGAGGGGGTGTTATGACAATTTCAACATACTGTGACTGAGGCTTTCCATCTGAATTCAGTAATTCTGGCTACTAGACTGTTTTTTTTTTTTTTTTAAATATATATATATATAGGTCATCAGTAAGTTCTTAACTCCTTATATGGTATGTTTCTCTTTGCCCATACCAAGATTTAAAGCGGAACAGTTTCAAAATAACATACTTACTTACTGAATAAGTAATTAGAGATGCTCAGAAATTATTCAGTAAGTCACTTTTTTCGCATAGGAAAAAATGAATGAAACTTTTTGTAGAATATATGAGTTTCAGTTGTACGGAACAATCAATAGGTTGGTTTGGGGAAGTCAGTTGTGAATGAGGGGAATATAATGCTCTACTCTAATATATCTGGAAGCCAGTAATAATATTGTCAGTGATGTTATAAATTTGGAATTAGGTCTTAGGTTGTATCTTGATAAGCATTTTAGGGGCACTGTCTGTATTTTTCAACTGTACCTTCAATAATATGAATAACAAAAACCTGCTTAGAAAACAAATTAAGATTTTATTATGTATTCTCAACTCTAGAAAGGGCATTTTGTCTCCAGAAAAACCCTTGATATTTGAAACACTGTGTCCATCAGTGTTTATAATCTTAAGCCAATACGAACTTACTAGAAACTGAAATGCAAGTGTTAGCTTTTGCTTGATATTGATATAGAATCATAGAAACTTTAAGGTTGGAAAAGACCTTAAAGATCAAGTCCAACCATCAAACTCACACCACCACACCTACTAAAACATGTCCTGAAGTGCCACATCTACTTTTTTTTTTCAACACGTTCAACGATCATAACTCCACCACTTCCCTAGGCAACTTGTTCCAATGCTTGACCACTATTTCAGTAAAGAAATTTTTCCTAATATCCAACCTAAACCTCCCCTAATGCAACTCAAGGCCATTTCCTCTCATCCCATCACTAATTACTTGGGAGAAGATACCAACACCTGCCTCCCTACTACCTCCTTTCAGGTAGTTGTAGGTCTTCCTACAACTGAGGTAATGAGGTCTCCCCTCAGCTTTCTCTTCTCTAGACTAAACAATCCCAGTTCCCTCAGCCACTCATCGTAAGACTTGTTCTCCAGACCCCTCACCAACTTCACTGCCCTTCTCTGGATGCGCTCCGGCAACTCGATGTCCTTCTTGTACTGAGGGGCCCAAAACTGAACACAGTATTGGAGGTGCAGCCTCACTAGTGCTGAGTACAGGGGCACAATCACTTCGCTACTCCTGCTGGACACACTGTTCCTGATACAAGCCAGGATGCTCTTGGCCTTCTTGGCCACCTGGGCATACTACTGGCTCATGTTCAAACAGCTATCTATAAACACCTCCAGGTCTCTTTCCACCAGGCAGCTTTGCAGCCACCCTTCCCCATGCCTGTAGCGTTGCATGGGTTTGTTGTGACTGAAGTGCAGGACCTGGCACTTGGCCTTGTTGTACTTCATACGGTTGACTTTGGCTCATTGGTCCAGCCTGTCCAAATCCCTCTGCAGAGCCTTCCTACACTCGAGCAGATCAACACTACTGCCCAGTTTGGTGTCCTCTGCAAACTTAGTGAGGGAGCACTCAGTCCCCTTAGCCGGTTCGTTGATAAAGATGTTAAACAGAACTGGCCTCACCACTGAGCTCTGGGGAACACCGCTTGTGACTGGCTGCCAGCTGGATTCAACTCCATTCACCACAACTCTCTGGGCTCAGCCATCCAGACAGTTTTTAACTCACTGCAGGGTACACCTGTCACAACCATGAGCTGCCAGCTTCTCTAGGAGAATGCTGTGGGAGGCGGTATCAAAGGCTTTGCTGAAGTCCAGGTACATAACATCCACAGCCTTCCCGTCATCCACTAGGTGCGTCACCTGGTCATAGAAGGAGATCAGGTTGGTCAAGCAGGATCTGCCTTTCATGATTCTATGCTTGCTGCGCCTGATCCCCTGCTTGTCCTGCATGTGACTGGTGAGCACACTCAAGATGAACTGCTCCATAGTCTTCCCTGGTATCGAGGTCAGGTTGACAGGCCTGTAGTTCCCTGGATCCTCCTTCCGACTCTTCTTGTAGCTGGGCATCACATTGGCAAGCCTCCAGTCATCTGAAACCTCCCCTGTTAACCAGGACTGCTCATAGATGACGGAGAGTGGCTTGGCAAACTCCTCCACCAGTTCCCTCAGTATCCTTGGGTGGATCCCATCCAGCCCCGTAAACTTGCACATGTCAATACAGATTATAAATAATACTGATTTTAAACATCCATTGTCTTCAATGTTCGTGTTAAAGTGCTAAATGTTCAGTGGTTTTTCTGTCACATTTCCTGCTTTTAGTAAAATGGCTGAGAGTATTCCACAGTCTAAAGTAATACAGTATTTTACTTCACCAATTCTTTCCTTCAGAAGATACAAGGAAACTCCTTCAAAATTCTTAATATTAAATTAAATTCCCTGTTATTTTTCTGCAAGCCAGAGAGTTCTTCTTATTACTGTAAGACTTTGGAAAGCACTTATTTCTTTAACCTTGCATCCAGATCTGCAACCTCTTTCTTTAATGGAGGCCTTTCGTTTCCTCTTAGATATTCCATAAAATACGATATTTAGTCTTTTCCCTAAGTTATAGTGTCCTGACTCACCACACTCTTTGCAAGTAAAAAATGTCTTACTATGCCATCTCTACGCTCATGGCTTCCTCACTTGCACTTCTTTGATCCCCAGTGCGCTAAGTCCACTCACTAAACCAATAGAAACTAATCCAGAAAAAACTAAAGAAGCAGCAGTTTATTGTTGACCTAAAGAGCTGGAACCGCTCACCAAGAGGTCAAATGAATGCCAGAATCTGCAGAAGAAATGAGGCATAACTTTCACTGAGAAAAGAGGAGGGGGAAGTAGGACTGCTGATTTAATGGCAGTACCTTGATTGATCAATTCATCTGCCCTGTCTGATTGTATCTGGAGATTGCATATAGTAAAGAAAACATTTTTTGAGGATTATGCTAGTTTATGTGAACTATTTCTGAAGTTCTGTAGAGGAAGAAACACCTGTACTCAGTTCTACTCAGTTTTATTCATTCATTCTTATTTAAAATATAACTTTGTTTTATATTTTACTTACTTAGATTCTTTTTCTTAGATTCAAACGCATTTTTTACATTTCCTGTACCTTACTGACTGACTGGAAACATTTCACTTCAACAAGTATGTTGTTGAAGTGATTGTTGTTGAAGTCACTGGGAAGGTAAGTAGCAGTTTTTCAAGTAATTTCTACTTCTTAAGATACAGATCATGCTTTCACTAGAAAAGGAGATAATCTAGCAGTTTATCATCATCAGAAAGACACAGTGCTGCCTTTTAACCCTTTCTAACCTACTTTTTCATTTCTAATTTCATATGTTGCATTTATCTTGTGTCTTGTTCATTTATTGGAATGGTCCCTGAGATGATTTAACTCACTTCCTTTGCAGAAAATCAATCCAGAAAATAATGCCAAAAAGATGGCTAATTTTTTCTTGGATGAGTACTTTGAATTCATTCAGAAAAGTGATTGAAGAATCCAGAGCCAGAACAAGGTAAGTAAAATATCAAAAAAAAAAAGTAGGTTGATACAAGGGAAGCAGTTCTGAAGATGAGAGAGAGGACAGGAAATTTCATCTTTCACTTTACTTCTGGTGGTGTGAACTATCAGGTTATGTTATTGGAAATAGAATCACAGCATCAGTTTTCATCTCTCATCTGGAAGTGTTTCCACTACTGAGCTTTATACTTTTTTTCGAGTATACATGATAGAGATGTATCAGATAAAACCATAAAGCTCATTTGAGCTACTCTCTGAAAGAAAACACAATGAAAATGAGCGATTAGGTGTGACAGTAGATTACACAGAATTATCCATGCAACATTCAGTATCTTTCTTCTAAGGTAAGGTAAGGATTTTGCTCTCCTTAATATATGAAAGAACTGGAAATAAATAGTGTGATCATCACCTTGTTTGATCTGAGGGCAAATGTAGGCACTAAGTACAACACAAGCCAACAGTGTACATGTAGGGCAAATAAAAGAGAATGGCATCTTGGGAAGCTGAGAAAATATTTTTCGCCGGGAAGTTCATGCAGCACCAGAACATATTTTCCAGAGAGGCTGGGGAATTTACATCCCCAGAGGATTCAGTTAGTCAGATTCTACTTAGGCAAGATTGAAGATTCAGGTAGACAACAGCACAACTGACCTGAATTGGCGTTGCTGTTGTCCTGTTTTGAGCCAATTGGACCACAGACCTCCAGAGAATCCTTCAATCAACATTTATGTGATTCTGTAGTTCTGTGACTATTCTTTTTTTTTATGCTTTCTTTTTTTTTGCACATTCACCCTTAAATTGTAAGGGTTGGAAAGCTTGACTTGAAGTCCTTCCCTGTGTAGGATGTCAACCAGGAATGTTGATTCCAAGTGCTTTGAGTATTTTCTTACCACTATTGTTCATAAGGCTTTGAATTAATACAAATAGAATTACAAAATTAAATAAACCATCATCTCCTTAATTTTTAATTATATTTCATTTCATTTTAAGGTTGGTGGTCAAGGACTCCTCTAAGAAGTTGACTGAACTAATTATAAAACCAATTCTATAATCTTTGATTCTTATCAGGCAGGTTTATATTATCAAACAGTGATACTGCAGCCTTCTAGAACTTAACAGAGCAAGCTCCTCAGCATTAAACCTTCATTTAAACGGAACATTTCATAGCAGATTCAGCTGCCTTTTTCATGTTTCCTTTAACAATCTCACTCATTCTCAGCAAGGAGTCGAGATGCCTGTGTACTGTAAGTTTTGATGGGCTTTAATTTGTATTCAGAGAACAATAAACACTGTATTTTTCTGAATAAATACTGTACTTCAATAACTTTTCTGCATTGATTTGTTTACTTATTTTCTGATGGGGTTTTGTAGGATGAAGTTAGAAGACAACACAGAAATAAATAAATGCAGATTGGCATCACTTGTTTAAAGTTACAACCTTTTCCATTATTTCCCTCATTTGCACATATTAAATCATGCAGCCACAATGACACATTTAGTAATCAGTGGCACAGAACCAATCAAGTTTTGTGAAGAAATATTTAGGAATTTTCTCTGGCCAGAGACGCAAAGTTTTTGATGTTGCATGAACTAGTGTATCCATACCTGAGGTCAATAATGGCCAAAAGTCATTATTAAGTGACTGGTGTTGATGTTTGCAAAACAAATTGCTGGGATAATTCCAGAAGAAGAGTGCAAATATCTGCAGAATTATTGGCAGAGCTAGATAGACTCAGCAAAAATGTGACTGACTTTTTAATAGGAGTGACTACACTTTCAGCTGTGCCTTCTTCTGTCAGTCTTAACAATAGGTCTCATTTATAGTGTAGCGCTGTAACCTAGAAATTCTTTGTCTAAATTTAGGTATTTTGAGAAGAAAATACAAGAAACGTTAAGTCTGTATATCGGTAGGTGTATTTTAATAATTCATTCTGGCTGGCTGTCTTTGAGAGTTTTTCTGCTTTTCCTCTTACTCATATTAAAATTATGAGTATGATATATAATATTATCCAGATAACTTATATGCTACTGTTTGCAAATGCACATAAAAGAAAATAATATAAAGCCAAAATAAGTATTTGAGAACTCAAAACCTGTGGAATTTCAACCTGATGATCACTGCAGTATTTGTTGAGCTCACTATACTTGCTGAACTAAAGTATTTTTTTTGTGCAACAGTCTAAAAGAGTTGTCATCTTTGGAAAAATATACAAAATACACCCACACAGCTTAAGTAAATGCTGACATTGAAATGTCTGTTTTATTCTTAATTTCTTTCCTTTGGTAGGTATTCCGTATGCTATTCTGCTGTTCAGATGGAAAAAGTCATCTGCTCAAATGGAAAAGTCAGTAATAGAAGTGTTAAAGCAGTCTGTCAAGAGGATTTTCTTTAGATTAGAAAACAGTAATACTTTCTTACAGCATTCAGTGTTATATGATGTCTTCTTCTTACTGTATATGTAACAACTAGAATCTTATGGAACTTTCTAAGATTAATTTGCATCTCCTTTTTAAAGTTTTAAATAAAGCTTTCATTATTTACAATACAAATACAATTTACTCTTATCAGTGTTAAATAGTAAAACAATTGTGCTTTATTTATAGACTTTTGGAGAACTTTTTTGCCAAAATTTACTTTGACATTGAGCAAATGACACAATTCAATACAATAAGAAAAGAGGAATGGGTATGGGTTTTTTTTGTCATCAGCACCTGGGATCTATTTGATGAGGAGGTGATTGATAGGTAAAAACTGCAATGATAACTATAAAAGTAACACATAAGATGGCAGTTCTATATACTCTCATATCCATTTAGAACAGCAGTAAGAAAAAAAAAAATACCCTTAGCGTATTACTTGATTTAAAGTATTGACTTCTAAACTTTACAGAGCAAGGTAAAATGCTGGGAATGAAAGTTTATTGAAAAGGTGATAGGGTTAATACCCTTATAGGTGTCCTAGTAAGTGAGAAAAAAATACAGCCATTGCTGTAATGTGGGAGAAATAGAGCACATTTTTCAGCTCTCTTCTCTTCTGGATAATAATTTTTAAAACTTCAAGGAATAACAACCTCCCTTAAGATTTTCTGAAATACTTGTATTCTATTGAAAGGTAGAGATATAGGACAAAATGAAATCTTGAGAGGTGGGTTATGCTTCGTATTTATCAAAGTCACCTTTTACTACCTCAGAGTCCTCTATAATTATATCCCATGTGTAGTGTATGTACTGTCTTTTCCCAAAGAATTCAGAAAAGGAAATAGTTGCACAATCTTTTTCCATATTTTTTCTCCTCAAGAAGCTTATATTGTCTGTGAGTTTTTGTTATTATTTCCTTCTGTTCTAGTTTGATGTTAACCATTTGCTGGAAAGTTTTGAGATTCTTGAACTGTTCTGGATGCAGAAAAGCTATGGATACTTTTATATCTTGGAACTTCAAATCAAACTAGTCATTATTTGTGTGGTGAACCCCTACACGGTTAAAATTCAATATGCCATGTAAACAATGAACACAAAACTATTATCTTCATTTTATAAACAAGTAGCTGTGTATCTAAGTCTGGATCTAGCCCAGTAACAAACAATATCAAATCTATATGATTTGTGTTACTTTAAATTTAGCTAAATTTTCATTCATTTCACATTTTCAGAGTAATAGAATTGTTCAGTTTTATTGGTTAAGTAACTAAGCTTTGTTTATTAAAATCTGACGAACATCAATTCTATGGAAAGCGAAGCATCTAAACTTATCCAGTTCACCTACAATGTTAATTTATTTGATCTATATGGATCTTACAAAAACATATTACTTTCAACCTAGCAGTTATTCCATGATTGAGACCTTCTCCTTATTCCCTATACACAATAAAATATTATGACTTCTTCTGCAGAATTTTTTTCTAGGCACTAAAACCCCTGCAAATACATAAAAGTAGTACATGAAAGGATGCCCAGTTCCAGAAGAGAAGTACATCTTAAAATGGAGAAATCTGACAGTGAATAGAGAATGGACACAAAGATGTGTGTGAGAGAGAGGGGAGTATAGAGTCAGAGGGTACTCTAAAAGTAGGTTTAGTGGTCTTGAAGAGAAATCTATATTTAGAAGACACCAAACAAAGGACATGAGACACATGCAAGGTATGTGTTTCTCTGCCCAATATTTTTACTTTCTGAAATTGCCATGACTTAAGGGTAAATAGCAATGGAAGATACTCTATGTCTTCTTGCCTTTCCACTTTCTAGCTCTACATAAATCTTTCTCTAGAGGCTGTGAGTCAGAGATTTAATATTAATTTTGTTTCTTTCTTTTTTTTCTTTTTTTTTTTTTTTTTTT